>VXBR01001048.1:179718-197695 GCA_013400215.1 Cisticola juncidis
AGGAAAGGAAAGGAAAGGAAAGGAAAGGAAAGGAAATATTCATGCCAAGCTCAGACTTACTAAAGTACATTTTGAAACACGCTGCATTGCTCTATTGTGTTTTCTGCTTGGAAATGTTGACAAATTCCCTAATCAAAACGATTATAATACATAATGTGTCTGATCTGTGGGAGGAGGGGAGCAGCTCTGGGCAGGACACTGGGCAGGCAGCCTGCCTCTCTCTCCCAGGCAGCCTTCCAAGCCAAGCTGCCAGCCCTCCAGCCAGCCTGCCTGCTTGTCACAAGTTTTAGTGGAATAAACATTCCCAGAGAACGTTTTGATCCAGAAAATCAGCAGTTTTTGATGGCAAATTGTTCATCAGAAGAGTTTTAGCCTGCTCTATTAAGAACATAAGTCTCTGAAATTGTTAGTCTTGAATAGAAGTGTTGCCAAACAATTGAATGTAATAGCCTTCACTGCCTGGAAGGCTCGCTCACTTTGTCTCTGTAATAGCTCTTGGTTTTCTTTTAACACCCCCTGGAAAGGAGTAAAAGTTAATTAAAGTGGGTGTTTTTCTGTGTTTGCAGGCTGTTGCCATTGAAACAAGTGTGGACAGGGTTCACCGAAATGGAGTTGAGAGTCAGCTGAACTTGGAGGTGTCAGGAAAACAGCTGTGCTCTGCAGCAAGGGTTATCAGCCTAATTAGTTTGGAGGAGGAAAAACTTGTACATTTTTTCAAAATAAAAACATGGAATACATTTCATTGATAGTACTAACATTTTCACATGTAATTCCTCTAGAAAGCCACTGAGCTAATTAAAGTTTTTTTCAGCTCTGGGTGCAGCTCCCTCTGTCAGAACTCTTCTCATGAGTGCAGAAGAGAGGGCAGTGGGAATCAGGATGCATCACTTTTTAGGAGATATCCAGACACGATGATCCAAACCCAGCTCCTGCATGCTGAGCTTGGAAGGGAAGGAGCTTTTGGCATCATGGGCTGTGGTGTCCTGGCTTGGCTGCAGCCCCTGAGTGACCCCAGTGCCAGGCAGTGCCCCGAGGCCAGGGCAGCCTTGGAGCAGGGCTCAGGGGAGCTCCTGAGGGATGGGCTGGGGCAGCTCGGGGTGTGCCAGGGCTGTGTGGGGCACCTTTTTTTCTACCTGTGCAGTCCCAGCCCCAGGGCTGGGCTGCAGCACTGGTTCCCTGCTTTTCCATGCCTTGGCCTCAAACACCAAGCTCTGTTTGCCAAGGACTTCTGCCTCTCTTCAAATCACCAGTTTTCTACCCAAATCCCTTTTTCTTTCTTGTTGTTTTCCTTTCCTCTCCATCCCTATTGATGCCATTGTGGTGCCATCTGTTTTCTAGGTGGGGAAGATCCATTTGAGGCCACCTACGCTGATAGCAGGGCCAGATTTACACTGATTGAAAACTCTTTCATCAAGAGGAAATTTGCATAAGGATACTTGAAACTTTTTTTTTTTTTTTTTTTTTCTAATCAGCAGCAGTGAGGACTGGAGTCACACCGGTGTGCTGGGTTCTGATGAATTTTTCTGTTGTGACTTTTCCTGGTATGAATCCCACTCAGAGAACAGAAATGCAGCAATAATAGCAAATATATCTACCTGTGTGGTCTCTGTGTTGTGCCATTGCAGACATTCATGTTTAAATGTCATTCTGAAATTTTGATCAGGACTTCAACCACGTGAGATCTCATTCTTAAAACCATATGATAGATTTTGATGTAGAGAAAGACTTAAGAGACTTTCATACTCCATTAAATAAGAAATCCTCTTCCCCCTCCTTATGTATTCATCTCCTTCACAAACTTTGATGTGCGACTTTGATTAGGTATCAAAAAAATAAAATAAAGGGTACTTCATTTTGGCATATTTTGAAAAATTTCATCAGTTTTCAGAGAGCAAAATGCCCTTATCTGCTCAGCATGTCTGAGACTGAAGAAGACTTCAATCAGACCTGTTTTTCACAGCAAAAACCTCTCACTGCCTTTCCTTCAGGACGTCCTCTGACTCATCAGCACCTGAGAGGTTTGGCTCCAGGAAAAAGAGGTGAAACCCAAGAATTCATAACTCTTCAGTAGCAGCACACAGAACTTTAGGTCAGTTGGGCAAAGAGGAGGAGCTGAGGAGGATGAAGGTCAATGTGCTTTTACCATAAAAATTCTCACCACTGAGCTGGGTGCAGAAGGACCCTGATGGGAGAGAAAGGCAGCTTGGTGTATGGGGTTAAACATCCTTTCTTTCCTACTCAGATTTGCTGTGGAAAATTCCATCCCAGAATTCTTCTTCATCTCTGGGTCTCTGCCAGAAAACATTCCAGTTCAATAACCAGTCAGGTTCCAGAGTGTGCAAGGGGCTCTGAAGGAGAATGTGCTCGATGAAAATGAGAAGGTACATCATGAAACAGAGACAGCAGCTGCTGAAAGCTCTTTTTCTCCCCAATGTCAGCTCCTGAATTGCTCATGAAAATCCCATTATGTAACTGAAAACTCTTTGTAAGGAAAGATTTCAGCATAATGAGGAGCCTGCTCACAACAATAGAGGTGATGGACCAGACACTTCATCATTTCTTACTATGCTGTTGGAGCAGCTTCATGTCTGAGTTATCTCTGCCTTGTTTGCTCCCCCTTTCTTAGATTGCCATTGATTCAAAATGAAAAAGGGAAGAAAAATCAGGCAAAAGGGCTCTAAGTTTGTGTCTTTAAAGAGATTGTCTTAACTTGACTGAGTGGGAAATAGGTTTTTGTTTTCCTTGCATGTGGTTTTATTTAATATTGGAGAAACCATTGTGTGGGAATGGCAAGAGCTGCTTTGCTGAACTGTTCAAATCATGAGGCAGGAGCACGGGGTGGGAATTCCATGTCCTTCCTATGGGTGGGAATTCCATGTCCTCCCTCCAGGAAGCCAGATGCTGCTTTCAGAAGTAGAATTTTCACCAGGAAGATGTATTGACATTTCAATTATTACCCAGCTATGCTCTCCTAATGCACCAAACAGCAGATATCATTTATAAACCTTTTAATGGAAATAACTGGAGCCACTTCATTATTTCAATGAGCTCTTAAAATGTTGATGAGTAGTGTGATGTTTTTACATAATAATACCATTAAAAATTACTGCTTTTGTGTATGTTTTTGTGAGAATGCATCTATTTGGCATTGTTAAAACCATTTAACATTTTTTAGAAGTTCAGTGTCAGAACACCAGATAATGGGAAAGTTTTAAGCCTTACTGACATAAGAACAAAACCTTTATGAAGTCATAAATATACTTTGTTCAGGTGCCATTCAAAGAAAATCAAATTCTTATGAAAAGAATTAAAATTTCTATTTAAAAATAATTAAAATTTCTAAGATATGAAGAATTCCACTTTAAGATTTCTTACCAAAACAAATATTGAGTGAGTCAACCCTGAGGCATCCTGAAGAGCATCTCTGGCTGGAGGTGTTTGTGTGTCAATAATTAACATTCAATAAGGAGAGCAAGAAACGGCTCTTTTAATGACATGGGCTTGAGAAAAATATTGATTAACCTCTGCTCATGTGCAGATTTCAGACCACTTGATGAAGGCCAAAGGGCCTTTCAGAGTCATTTCAGAGGTCAGTGAGGTCCCTGAGGTCAGCTGAGAAAGTGACACAGGACTCAGGAGTTGTATCTTCTCTCGAGCCATCTGCTACTGAAAGGAAGAGATCAGCAAAGCAGACTAGAAGAAGGAGTTAAAAATCTAAATTTATAGCTAAATGAGATGCTCAAATATTCTTGGAACTTTTGAGCTGAGGCTCAGCATTTGTTGGTTTTTATTTGTGTGTTTATCTACGTCCTTATAAGCTGGTCCCAGCTTTTGTAGGGCCTAAGTTAATTTCAGATTTTTAGCAGAGCTAAGACTCTCCTGGACCAGCCAGCATCAGTTTAACAATATCCTCTAATATTTTGTGTGATAGAAATTTTTGGCCCCTATATTTGTAGTCAGGGTTAGAACAACTTGAAAATAAGGAAATGATGCAGTTTAGGATATTTTCTCAGGAGAGAATTGGTTTTTGTTGTGCTTGTTTTGGAGGTACAATAGGCAGTTCTATTTCACAAGTACTGGCAAACTGCTTGTTAAATGGCTGCTCTGCCTCTGTCAAAGGGGAGTAACTGCATTAATTCACCTCTGAAACCACTCAGTGTTGCACTGAAGAAAGGGGTAAGGAACAATAACACCCCCAATCTTTCCCCCCCGTGCTAGAATATGGTTTTCCACAAAGCTCAGAGGAAAAATCTTGGATTTTTCCACATTTCTAACAAATTTGTTAGAAGTCCATTGTATTCTGCAGAAAACAGTTCTTGAAAAAGCTCCGTGAGGATACAGTGGCATCAAATAAGGCATTTCTGGTCTTTTGGGCTGTAACTGAGGTTTAGCAAAATTAAAAATCCCATGTCTGGGTTGCTATTGCTCCTTTGTAGAGCATTTAATGCCAGACTATTAGGAGCAGAGAGAAATACAAGGTGAGAGGTGTGGAAAATAAGACTGGCTTATGTTTGATTCCCGAAGAATGCTAAGGAGTTTCTCTGGAAAAGTGAATTTCCATCAAATCCCCTGAGATAATCCCCAGGGCTACAGTTCTGCTCCAGGTTGAGTTAGATGATATTGTAAATTTGGAATGGGTCCCAAGGAAAGGATTATGCCCTGATTATCCCCTGTCCTGGTGAGATGCACCCACAGCGCTGAGGCTCCGTGTAGAGGATGGGATGTTACCAGAATATCCCCCCTCACCAAAACTTTATCTCTGATTTTCCTCTGGATTTAAAATTCCTTTTTCCCAAGTGTCTGAACTTACCACAACACTCTGACAGAAAAGAAAATACCATCAAGAAAGAAATAATTGTACCTGTGATGCTCTTATGCTTCAAGATCAGGTGATGAAAATGGAATTGATGTCTCATCCTCAGAATGTTTGGAAAAATTTCAGGAGCTGTTAAGATAAAATATCAGTTCTTCTTATTTATTTTGTTAAATGATCCATGTCTTAGATAAGCATAGTCTTCAGTGGAGCTTATTCAAGTTAGAATGGATAATTACCTCAAGATAAATAAAAGCAGAATGCTGGCCTGGTAATTCGTCACTGAGTAGAATAGAATTAATTCAGGTTTACCTGGTTAGTATGAAAATAAGAATTAAAATTCAGATCAGTATTAAGAACACTATTTAGCAATGTTCAGGTACTGTAAAGCTCCCATCTGTTCCAAGAGCTGTCTGAAGTTTCTCAGCAGCACCAAGTTATCCCCATATAAGTGCTTAGTAAAAATAAAGGCAGTTGGATATTTGCATAGTTACAGCTTTCACAGTGGAAGAAAAGAACCAGAGGAATAAATGCCTCTTTGTTCCAACATTTTCCTTCAAAAGTAAAATTTGTTTTAGATATACATGTGCAGAGTTGGGTGTACTGAGGAAGTCAGTCAATAGGCAGTTCTTGAGATACACTTTATTATCTTTAACATCTTTAACAAGGACTTCTGTACAGCATGTAGGACTAAACTTTTGCACTCTCCCAGAGCAGTGAATAGGCTGTTATTTTTTAAATTATTATCCTCCTTTAATCACACAAACCTGTCAGATCTGCTGTAGGGTTTCCAGTGTGAAAGTGTGACCTTAAAATGCATAAACTGCTGCTGTACACTCATTATAGAACTGCACAGAAATAGACTTTGCTGCTTTAATCCCTATTTGAATGTGGCTTTGGTGAAATCCCTGTTATACCAGGTATTGGTCTGAAAAAAACCTCGAAATAAAGTATGTACTCACTATTATAGCTCTTTTTTTGTCCTTGTTACTCATTATGTGTATGTGGAATAATGTCACATATCAAGGTAACACTGGGCTTCACCCAGCTCTGTGGCAAGCAGTAAGTTCATTGTTTCTGTCCTGGAGCTGGGGTTTGGAACCTGCAGACCAGAGCAGCCCCTTGCTCCTCTCTCCAGCTGAGCTTTGGTGCATTCCTGTGCAGTGGCAATCCTCACCAAGTGGGACTTTGAGGAACAAATTCAAGGACAAAATATGTTAGGCACTATAAATTATGCAGAGGAAATGAAAAGAATGAAAGATTTCTTTTTCCAAGCAAGAGATGGAAATGTTTGTGTTAAGCTTCTGCTCTGCTCTCAATTTAAAGCCAAATGTCTTGCTAAAACTCCATTTTTGGTTTATGTAAGGCACAGCATCCTTCACACAGCAGAGCCACCGTGAGCACAGTTCCTCTTTTTGGTGATCCCTTGATCATTTCCTCCCCTGTAAGTTTCTTCTATTCACACCCTTTACCTTTTCCTTCTTCTCAATTGCATTTCCCATTTGATGACTGAATTGGCCCCACCAGGCTTCAGCAAATCCTTCTGGTTAATAAAACAACTCTCACCATCCCCACCCAAAGCCCCTCCCACCCCAACATCAAAACTCTGCTTGACTCGTGAGAGGAGGAGAATTTGCAAGGAATAAAAGATTGAGGCTGCCTGGCTGGTGGAACTTCACTTAATTAACCTAATTGAAATTACAAGTGTTGCTAATGAGACAAAAATAGGCCAACAAATAAATTATTTCCATTACATGTCATTTGAAAATAATTAGCAGAAGACAAACATTTAGTTCAGTGACCAGATTTGGCCTCTAGTTCTCTGTGCTGCTCTTTAGCACGGGGGACTTTGTGATGTGTAAATGAAATTAGAAACTGCAGCTCTGTAGCAATGTAATATGGCCTTCTATAAATCCCTGGTAAGCTCTGACAGCAATATCCAGGTTAGTACACAGACCTTGAATGAAAGGGAGGGATTTGCAGTACAGCCACAGGAAGGTAAGAATTTATTGAGCACTACCAAAAAAAAAAAAAAANTCAAAAAATGAGGACAAATATGTACATTATTTTGCACATACTGCTTTGATCTTTATAGCAAAAGTATTTCTATAGCTGCATGTGTACTAATTTGCCTCTTCTAAAAAAATGAAATCTAAATATTTTTAAATTAATGGGTTCCAAAAGCATCAGGTGAAAACATCTGTAGCAGAACAGGGGCTCTGTGTTTGGAGCTCACAGTCAGATTTGTCTCATTAAATCAAGGCTGTTTAGAGAGGAAGGTTTCCAACTGAGACCCTGGAGTTTGAGCCATGAGGAAAGTTCTGCACAGAAGATTAGTATGAAAAATGACTGCAGGATTCAGCTGGAGTTTCTTTGGTTAATTTTGTAGCAGAGGGGAAGTTTACTCCCTGTATGGGAGAAGGCCCTACAAGGAAGAAAACTAACAAAAATATGTATTTTTCCTTTTTTTGGACATTTTCTATATGGAACATGAGTTCTTCAGGCAAATGAACTTTACATGTACCTAAACTACTTTAAAAGCCACTTTTAACACTTAAAACCCTGCCAAATTAACGTATTTTGTTACAGTGCAAGGTGTTTGTCATGTTTGTCACAAAATCTGAATTTCTCTACTAGACAGCAGAGAACATTCCGTCCCAATTTATCTTTTCTAAGTTCATCCTTTCTGGCAGTCTCTGTTTTTGGCTATCAGATTGAAGCCACCTGTTGTGTTTATTTTGGAGCCATCAGTTGTAAGTCCTGCAGAAAGGGGATGAACCCCCAAACCAGCCCAGCTCCCCCCACAGCTCCTGTGGCTGGGGGTCACCACAATTCCCTGGCTGGCATTTGACTCAAGTTTCATCTTGTGCCAAAGATCTTCTTGTCTTCCTGGGGAATTTGGGTTATCCAAGGTCTGTGGGCAGACTAATTTTGTAATGACAGGAATAATTTATTTCCTTTGTTGTTGTTTGTTACTTTGGGGCTGGAGGGATGGGACAGGTGGCCACAGCCACAGCTCTCCAATGCCTTGCATCCCTTGAGAGCTCAGGATTTGGGTAAGAGATTCCTGTGCCTCCCTACCTGGAAATTTGGCACCACTGTGCTGGACAGCAGCCTTTAGAACTTCCAGCTGAGGGCATCATTTGCTCAATCTATATTTGCAATCTTTGCATTTCTCCAGAGTTATTTATTTCCTGAGAAAGGAAACTCTCCTGTGATCCTCCAACACAGGCAGGGTTTGCTGTTCACACAGTGTGTCCTGGAGAAATTCCTGGGGCTGCTCCTGACAGGAATGCTGAGCTGCTCCCACGTTGTGGGAGATACCTATGGACAAAACTCCCTGGAAATGTGGCAGGGACAGGCTTTGTCCACTGCAATCCCCTCTGGTGCTGGGAATCCCAGGGACATCTGGCAGCCTGAAAGGAAAGCCCTGTCTGTCAGGAATAGGGATCAGGGCTCTTGGAGGGAAGGGAGACAGGAGCTCATCACATTTTGCAAACAAATTCACCATCACAACAGAAATCAAAAATTCTCCTTTCTGACCAGGGCCTGCTCCAGACAAAGCCCAGCCCTTTCCTTGGACCACTTTGCCAATGAGTTCATGACTTACTAGAATGCAAAGCAATACTTTATTCAAAACAATTGAGCTCTCCCTTGGCATCAGACCTTTGTGTTATTTTACTTACCATCAGTAAAACTGGTAAAAAATTGAACATTTCTGCAAATGGTTTTCAGATATGTCTGTCAGGGCCACCACACTTGTGTGGCTCTGGTAGCCCATATTTATCCAGCTATAACTGGATAACTCAAAACTCAATCATATACTTGACTGATGCCCCATGTGGTGCTCTGGTCTGGCTGTTGGGAAGTCAATGTTGATTTTCTGCCCAGCCTGAGCTGCTTTTCTGCCTCCAGACAAGGAGAGTTACAGAAGTCATCAGCTGGCTTTTAATTGTCCCAAAGTGTACTTGCAAACTGGTTCACCAGCACAGTCCTCTGAACACCAATTTATGGATCCCTTTGCAGGATCCAGACCTATTAGATAAACAAGCCTTTCAAAGATAATAGGTCAATAAATAGGCAGCAAGTGAATTCTTTATTTATTCCAAGGCTGAATGCTTGTCTTAGTGGGTCTCTGAGGAAAGCAAACCAAAAAAAAAATCACTCATAGAAGGACAGATAATTATCCTGGTGTGCCATGGGGAAATTCAGGCTTGTTTGTGAGTGGGATGGATCTGAGGTGCTGGATGGGAAGATAAGAGTGGGAGCAGGGAATTGTGCAGGGCACCCAGCACCAAAGCAGCCCTGGAACCCTCCCTCCCCTCAGAACACACCAGCAGAGAGAGCAGATTGAGTGACTGAATGTTAACAAAACAAAGCCCTCAATAATAATTGCATTTTTTCATATTGTGATTCATTTCAATTTCATGAGTCTCAAAACACCACTTCTCAAGTGATTAATGTTTTCTCCATTGATTGCAACTGCGCTTGAGTGAAGGTCTTTCTTCATAGTTTTAAACAAAGAAATGTTTTAAGGGTCACATGATTAATGGCCTGACATTGAGGAGCCTTTCCACAGCTATGCAGGAGAGCAGGTGGGTTGTAAAACAAACTCAATCCTTAGGTGATGTGAAATCCAAAATTATAATCCACTTTTGGTTATAAAACTTGCCTCATGTGATATACTATTTGTAGGTAATTTTTTCCACTCTTTCTGCCTTGCAATCTTTTAAATGCTTTTTATATCCTAGATTTTCCCTCCTTCTTTTGTACTCTTTACTTGTGATTATGTTTTTTTTTCCTTATCACTGTATTTGAGTAAACAAAGGAATAATAAAGATGTCAACTTCAAAAAAGTGTGAATATCCTCCCTTATTAACACTGGCGAGTTAGCAATAGAATTTGGTTCACATTGTCTAAATGTAAGGAGGTTATGCAATTTAGAACCTAAAAACCTCGTCTCAAAAATCCCCAACTCCTCTCAAAACGCCCAGCATAGCTGAAGGGTCCCTAGGTAATTAAGAGCCCTGTACACACCCATTTATTTTCTGGCTGTAATTCCTTTATGTCCACTGGAAGTGGCAGCAGGGGTCAGTGTGTGGGGGGTTTGGCTGCCGTGGTGTCAGGGGGACAGAGGGGACAGAGGGCTGGAACGACCCTTGGAAGTTGAGAGTCCCCACCCTGAGGCAGAGCTGTCCATCCTCATCCGCCCCAAATCCCCCCAGATTCTGTGCCTCAGTTTACCCGTTCTCCCTGACCCGCAGGGTTCTTGGGGAGGTGATTGAAGAGCTCTTCCCCTCTGCTCTGGTGAGCTGGGGAGACACTTGCATCTCTAAAGTACATTAAATGCTGCTTGTTTTGTAGTTTGCAGTCTGCTCACCGGTAATTGGATTTACAAATGGACAGAGTCCATTTAAGGGACTGCAGCTCTTTGAAGGTGAGGTTGTTTCCTCCAGTGAGAATCGTTCTGAGCAGGCAACACCAGGAGCTCTGTGGAGCTGGGACGGGCCCCAGGCCTTGCTCTCCTGGGCCAGATGTTGCTGTTACATTTTTAGGCCTCAACTTTGTCATTTTTTTCCCTCAATTGTCCAATAAAAGACAAAATTCCAAGCTGCCTCACTTGTACCTGTAACTTATGAAAGAATTCAGTTGTGCTGCCATGGAAATGCTATTTTTCTGACTTTAGGAAGATATTTGAATTAAGTTGGCCACTTTTTTTTTGGGCTCCAACTTTGAGCAGGGAGGGTTCCATCAGAATTTGTGCTTTTGCAAAAATAATCTTTCCTCCTAGGATGGCATGTGGTTTGAAGCTGTTTTGTCACTGTTCCCTGTTGACATTTATGAACCAAAGGATGTGTTTAGACAGGCTCAGCAAAACCTCAGAGGGGGACAGGTCAACCCTGAAGTTCTCGTGGTCCAGAGCTGCTTCTGCCCTGGGTGAAATGTAGGGTGAGGAGTTGGAATCTGTAGAGAATATATATATTTTATAGGTGCTTGGAATCCTTTAAAACCAAGAGAAAATAAGTGATTTGTGATGCTCACTGGCACAAAACTGTGAAAGGTACAGTAGGCAGCTATTAAAAGGCTTTTAACAAAGACAAATACGTTCTGAAATATTCTTCATCAGTAGGATGCTCATTAATTCTTTACTGTAGATTAGATTTTTAAACCTATTATTTGTAGATAAAATTAATTCAGGTACTCAACTTTGAAAAATTGCTTTATGCATTCTCTTTATTCTCTACACATTTTATGGAAGAGTATTTAAGATGTTAGCTAATGAAGTCTTTCACTTTCAAGAGAAAAAATAAATGAATCTGAAAAATGTGGGATAAACATAACCAAGAATAACAAATCTTTACACTTCCAGAATTTAAAAAAAATTAAATATTAATCTGAGGAGTTATGTTAGTGTTTGAATTTGGGGTTTTTGCAGTGGTTTTCTGGTCTGGGCTGCAGCACTCCCAGGGATCTCTGACTGTGTCTGAAATCCAGCACAGGAATTCAAAGCTTTTGGAAACTATTGTTTCACTGCAATTAGCAACCACACTCAGATGAGATGGCAACATGCTGAACAACTAATTGAGAATTTAACCTTCAAATGGAAAATGCATAGGACACACTTTATTATAATCAGCTTACACAGTCATCGATGCCTTTAGAGATAATTCGAGTTCCTTACTGTTCTCATTCTGGCCAATTAAAACAAAGAGGCATTTTTGATTCAGAGTCTGTGATCCTGTGTGAGGGCAGGCTTCTGAGGCTCCCTGCTTCTCTTTGCTGGGTGGATGAGTAACGAGATTAACAGCAAAATCTCTTTGCAGCTTTTAGAACAAAAGCTAATCAGCACTCCCATAAAACTTTAAAATTGTTATGTTCTTTAATTTTGCATATTGTTAGCTGCAAGCTGATCCTTATTGTTTGTTTTATTTTCATCTGTCAGAAACAAAGCCAAAATATATTTTGTCTGCCTCGAGTGGGTGCAATTAATCCTGGGCTGGAACAGTCTCTGAGGTTTGTGCTGATTGAACGATCTGATCTGGTGGAAGATGTTCCACAACCATTGCCCTCCATAAAACATCAAATTGTATTCAGACAGTGTAATAACTCCCTTAAAGCAAAATCCACTGGCATAGTTTTATAAATGAGTGTGGAAGGGAAGAATGAATAACAGAATATTTAAACATGGAAATATAAGTCCTAGTGTACTTTGGGAAGTTTTCATACATTTTTTCACGTATTTGTGGACTTGGACTTTTTTAGAAAATCAAAAATAATAAACCCCCCAACATCTACCTAGACTCCAAATAACACTTGTTTTAAGATAATTTTATGATGTTTTATACTGATGAGTCACTAGTACTCAAATATGTTGAATTACATTACAAAAAACCACACATTGATATCTCTTCAACACTGAATCAGGATGTCATCAGTCCTTGATACAGCACCAAAAAGCCTCATAGAAACTGTGATAGTTTCCAGTGCTCTTGTTCATAGAAATAAAACTATTTTCAAGAGATAAACCCACAGCATCCAGAGAATTTCCCCCACATTTATAAGGTGTTCACACCTTGTAATTTTCTCACACCTGTGAAATTTACATTCTTCATTAGGGTCCACTTTTGATCTGAAATCTTTCGGTATTTATGAACTGTAAGAAAAATTACATTAAACAAAGGCTAGTCTGCTCCTACTTTCTTTTACAAATACGAGGAGGCATTTTACAAAGGCTGTAATTCTGAAATTTTCTATCAAAGCTGGCTCCAAACCAGATCTTCCACCCCTGTTGATTCCAGTCCTAATATTTTGGGAATGCACATTGAAGCTTCAAGGCAGGTTCGAGGTGGAGTCCCAGAGAGGGACAAAGGACTGATAAGCACAACTTCAGCCCCTGGGGAGGTGGAGGGGTTCACCTAAAGAATAAAGGCACTGAGCACAGGAGTAAATGTGCTCTGTTAGGATAAGGTTTGCTTCTTTTGGGGGAAATTCTGTTCTATGGCTGCTGAAGTTGCATGAAGATCTCAGCAGAGGATAAGAATAAAAAGGATTCAGTGGGCATGCAATCTACTTGCATGCTTAAAAGGCTGCGAGTTTATGTACCAAAGGTTGACTAAAATGAAAAAAATCAGTTATCCTCAACTTAGATGAAATAACAACTGCAATGGTCACTGCTTGGTTTGGGAAGAGTCCATGTCCTGCTGCCAGAGACGGTTTTATGCAAGATGAGGATCAAAGAAGGGCTTGGGTTGGGAGGGAGCCCACCCAGCCCCACCCCTGCCATGGCAGGGACACCTCCCACTGTCCCAGGCTGCTCCAGCCCCAGGGTCCAGCCTGGCCTTGGGCACTGCCAGGGATCCAGGGGCAGCCACAGCTGCTCTGGGCACCCTGTGCCAGGGCCTGCCCACCCTGCCAGGGAACAATTCCTGATTCCCAAGATCCCATCCAGCCCTGCCCTCTGGCACACTGAAAAACTAAGTTGTTTTTTTCCCTATGATCTGGAGACTGAAGTGGGCACTGAATTCTCCACCCTTGTAGGTGGCACAAAACTCCTCTGAGCCATCAAACCCTTTTTAAATGACAACCAGACCCAGAGGAGCTGATGGAAGTGAGCAGCAATTCAGGAGCAGATGAACTGCAGTGAATATGAGTTTGGTAATACAGACAGAAGGGAATAGTCCAGTTTATGCTTATTTGGAATAATTACAGCTTAGAAAAGGCTACACTGCAGTCACTGCCTGTTTCCAAAATCAGTCAATATTGAGTGGCAGCCAAAAATCCCAACTGAATGTTTGGGATCCCCAGGAAGGGGAGGGATAGGACAGGGGGCTCTGTTCTGCCATGGAGCTCTGGTGTGCTCACACCCTGTGTGGGGTGTGCTTCCCTTTTCCTGAGCCTGCTTAGCCATGGGAATCCTGACATATAGGATTGCAGTGCCCTTTTTCTAGGTGGTGCCCTGCTCATAATTTGTCACTATTTGATTCCTTCTGTGGGGCACTGCAACCCATGTGTTCCTTCTTCCAAATCCCCGTGGATCCCAATATTCCCATTGTGCCTTTTGTACATTCCAAGCAGCACTTACACAATGTGCCTGGATATTTTTGCAAGCTCTAGAGGTCTTTGGAAGAAGAGTGCAATCTCTGGTTTGTTTGTTTGGGTTTTTTAAAATTAGTTTAAATTCTTAGGAATTCTGCACATGACAAATCAGACAATTCCAGCTACGTTAATAAACCGCGTTTCAAGGTATTTTGCACAATCTGTTTCAGAGTAATGAACAAGTAAATAAAATTTCCCTATAGTGAATAAATCCATATATTTTTCTGAAATGCCACTACTAAAATGACTTTTTCAATTAATTTCAAATTATACTGTTCTCCACCCAGGTAACTGGGAGCCCAGGGCTAAATATTCCCAGTGTCAGGGCACTGGGATAACCTGGTCCTAATTTGAAAGAATGCTGTTGGGTGCAGTGAAGTTGCAAAGATAAAACTGGCATTGGAATTTATCCTGTTTCATGGATATTCTTTATTTTCTCCTGTACGACTCCCCTGTCCCAGAAACACTGGCAGGATTGGTTTGCACTGATTTAATTCCCCTCTTTTCAAATGAAACAGGGCTGTTTTTTTATCTTTTGCAGGAGTGATTGTTAACTACAGTGAAATTGTCACAGGCAGTAGGTCAATTAATTACTCCATTTTTAAGCTCCTCCTTGTAAAGCAGCAATTAATTTAACTGCATTTTGGTGGATTTTGTTCTCTGTACTTATCCATTTGAAATCACTGTCATTCTAGGCAGATAACACTGCTTTATCATATATGACAGCTTTTCAGAAGTTCATATTTTCTTCTTAAATGAATGCTGGGACTGAGTTTATTTTTAATTATCTATGGCACCTTTTTATTATTGGCAGAATGGGAAAGCAGTAAACCTGGAATTTGTGAAGTGAATGGGGGCTATCAACCTCCTAAAAGAGGGTGTTAAATAGAATGGATTGCAACGTCCAGGTTTTATAGGATGACATAAAAATTATAAATATTTGCAGTTCAGACGCAGTGCAGCTTCAAGGACTTTCACCGTTTTCTTACCCCTTTTTCCTTTAAGCTTCCATTTTTTTTTCATTTTCACCCCAAATGAAGAAGAGCTGTGGATGGTTCAGTGAAGCCCCTATGTACAAGGCCTCCTTGTTAAACATTTTAGAATTTGCAGCACTCTGAGAATGTTTTTGGGTGGGACAATGAAAAAAAAAAAAAAGTATTGTTGATCTTTACTAGTTTGGTGACTTTTGTCTTTAGGCAACTTTACTTCAAATTGCAGCTAACAGAGTTGTCACATGTAGAGCTGGACAATTGTACCAGTTGTAAGTTACTGTAAAGCTGTTGCATGGTTGGTAGAGAGACAAAGATCTTAAAGATGATTCTGGTGAATTGTGCCCTTTAAGCAGAGAGGGAGATTCCAGCAGCTCAGTCTCAGATGGATTGGCTCAAATAACTTGTACGAGATAATTTCCATCCTGAGAGCTGAAGCACCAAACATCCAAAGCGCTCACTGCAGTGGCTGGAAGGTTTGGGGAAAGTAGGAGGAACAGGGAGATAATTTGAGGACCATGTCATATTGGGAGTATTTACTCTTGTAAAAGGCTGTCTGACTCATTAGCATCTCAAATGATCTATCAAAGTGTGGTTCAGACTGAAAGGGGAATAAATACAACATTATCCTTTTGTGTCGCCAAATGTAGGGCACCAAATGTTTGCTTCTGTGGTCTGCTCTGATCAGTGGAGTGGCTCTTTTGACTCCAGTGGAATTATGCTTGGGATGAGCCTGGCCCTATGACCCTAATCAAACTGAATAAGATGAAAGGTTTGGGGAAAAAAGCACTCAATCTCTACATAAGATCTTTATAAAGTATTATGGGATTAGGCCTTTAAGAAAGGGGGGGAAAATATATAGTGGCATTTTAATCAGGCACATCATGGTAAAGGAGACATAGAGCATTAATTTAAAGAAAAGGTTTTTATAGGCTCATGATATGGCTAAGGAATGAAATAAATCACATAAATGTAAAACACAATGTGGTTTCTAGTACAAGAGGATCTGGTTCTTTGACTGTGCATAGCAATTTGTGTTTTTCTGTGTTTCCTGTGATTTACATATTTTTAATTGCACTGAAATCTGCACTAGATCACTGAGAGGCAACTTTTTACTTCAGAGGTCATCCTAAACTCATTAAGTACAGATTGGCTTTGTGTTTATTAGAAGGCCACGTCTGCTAAATCAGCGAATCTGCACCCCCCAGCTGGATCTGAGCTGCTTTTCTTGCCCCAGATTAGGGATGTGAGTTGCATGTCCATCCCAGTAAGATTAGTGCAGAACACCCTGTCCTGCACTCCAGGGATTCCTGCCACTCTAATCCCCATGTGGAGGGTGGAGGTCTTTAACTGAATATGGGAGAGCTAGAGGAATAACCAAAGGCCAGGGATTGTTTATTCTCTGGATTTATGTGCCTTCGTTTTTCCCTTTGTTTTTAGGTGTTCACTGTTAGGAGTACCCACAGCAGAGTCTGGTTTCTGTTTTTTCAGCCCCGTGGCTGCCACACCAGACCTTTTCCCATGGTTTTGTGCATGAAGTAATAGCAATACTGGAAAAAAAGAGATGATTCCTTTTGATGGGTCTCACAAAATTAAACCAGGGATTCAATTTTGATGCTGGCTACGCTTTTCTGTGTTGTCATTGTTCTTTTGTGATGATCCTTTTATTCTTATTCACTTGGAAATACCACAAGGAAAATGAATGGTTTTCTGATAGCCACAGAGGAGCAAACAGCTCGTGATGTGGCAGGTTGAGCTGTGGCATTAAATGCTTCCCATTGGTTATTTTTGCTAGAAAATGATTGAAACAAGAAGACTTTATCCATCCCCCCTGATCCTGTAGGGTTAAGGTTAGTTTTTTCAGGTCACTCTTTCCTGGCAGCAGCTGACAAACCAGGTGCCAGCACAGTCCAGCCCTACAGCCATTACAATATTGCTGTGTGAGAAGGGACCTTGTGTCCTCAAGCTACTGAGAAATGCCACAAGTCCAGTGCTGAAGGACTAAAAAGAAGAAAAAAGGGACCTTGGATAAGAGAAATGGGATGTATGGTGGCCAGACTGGTGTATGTGCTACTGATTGTCATGGAAAAATGTTGCCTGAGGAGGTTTTGGTGATAGGCATGTCCCAAAGTAGAGGTAAATGGTTTTTTTTGGGGCTTTCTCATGCTGTGCAAGGGTAGCAGAAGGGAGAAAATCTATTTCCAGTGCATGTTTGGCTGTTATTGAGCTCTGTGTGCACAGCACAGGTGATGGAGGGCTGCTCTGCCCTTCAGCCTCGGAGCAGCAGCTCCCTTGGCTTGTTTTGTGCTGCCCCAGAGTGCCTGGGAGCTGAATTCAATCACTTCAAGGGAAGGGAAAGGAGGGAATGTGCAGAGCCAAAGGAAAGCTGGTGCTGGAGGATGGTCCTCACTCCAGGGAATGGGAACTCCTTCTGCTTAGGACCTTTGCTCCCAAAAGCAGGAGCACTGAGGGGTCCCCTCTATTTTATATCCATAAGTTTTATCATTTATTGTCATAATCATCACCTGCTACAAGGCTGATTATTAACCATGTTTAGGATCAACAGAGTTGGGATGGAACCTCCTGCTTTTCTGGTGGATAACAAAGGGCTCTAGGGTGGGAGTAAAGCAACTGCTGAGGTGTTTTGTCCTTAATTCACTCATTTGTGGGCAAACACACACATAAGCACTTAAGGAAATCTTAAATCCTATCCCTTTTCCTAAAGGAAACTGAAGACTTTAATCTGTCCTGTAAGAATTTAGCTAAAAAGACAATAGACAGAGAAAATATCACCCCAAAAGACTCTGCCTTTCACGTCATTGGGATCAGAAGAGCTAAAGAACATATCAGGTGGTCTTTAGGGAGCCGAGATTTGATGAGAGTCTCCAATTGATATCAACACTTTTATTAAGCCCCTGGGGCTGGCGAGCACAGAGCCCTCCCACAGGACAGTGTGACCACAGGACAGTGTGACCATCAGGACAGTGTGACCACAGGACAGTGCCCACAGGACAGTGCCCACAGGACAGTGTGACCATCAGAACAGAGTCACCATCAGGACAGTGCCCACAGGACAGAG
>VXBR01001048.1:197808-216904 GCA_013400215.1 Cisticola juncidis
GGACAGTGCCCACAGGACAGAGCCCACAGGACAGTGTGACCACAGGACAGTGCCCACAGGAGCTGGAGGAACTGGTTTCACACAGGCTGTCCCCCCCTGCCTGGGGCACAGCCTCACAGGGTTTGCTGCCCTGGGACGCTGGTGCCAACACAGACAGGGTTGGTGTGGGGACACTGGGGGTGATTTACAGCCAAGGACAGCGTGTGCTGGGGCTGTGCTGGTCACCCCACACCTACAGGAACACCGGGGATCTGCAGAGCAGTTAGGGACAGACAGTTCATAATCAGTTCATAAATAGAAAATGGGATTGCTCTATAGTTTTATGGGATTGAAGGATCAATACGGGCATGGCAAAGGCTGCACCATACCTGGGCACAGGGCAGTGACTGGAAAATTTGAGGGTGAGGGCAGTGAGAAGATAGGCCTTGGATTACTGAAAATGCCCAAATGCTTCACCCTTGGGCAGATTGTCATTCTTATTGGTGCTTCGTAGTTGTGAGAAATTGTATTGAACAGTGAACAAGAGATTAAGTGGAAATATTTTTACACTGTTTATATTGAAATAATTTTATTTAAATTTATACTTGAATTCAATTTTGATTAAATATTAGTTTCAGGGAGCTGCATAACTTTGACTCTTTTTTTTGGCTAGTGAACTGAGACGTTTTCTTATGTCCATTTTTTTCTCCAAGCTGCTTTTGTTGAAAAATCTTCATCTATTCTGCCAACAGTCATAATACTTGGAGGCTATTCATTCATAGTAGTAAGTTCTTATCTGTAAAATTACCAAGCAGTATTTCAACATTTTACAAGGTAATAGAGATGCTGGTTTTATTTCAGTCCCTCAGCTCAGCAAACAGCGTGGCAAGCCTGTGTTTGAGGAGAGGGAGAAGAGAGCAACATGGGATCTTTGCAAAGAGAAAAGCTCCTCGGGGATGGTGGCTTTTGAATCCTTTTCCCAGTTAAGCATAAGTGTTGAAAGGCAGCCATGTGTTCAGATATGTTATATGAATTGTTCTTAAGGCTAGTGATTTTTTCCATGGGTAAGGCTTCCCAGATTTCTTCTGAGCCATCTGTCGAGGAAGGAGAGCATTAGATCGTCAGACATTGTTTTCTAAGCTCACTAAAATATTATCTGTTTAACCCTTGCATTGCTTATTTGAGGGCTTTAAGTGAGGGCTGTTTGTTTCTCTGTTTTATTTTATCTTTTTACAAATGGAGAAACAGGGAGGAAATTTTGTGTAGCTCACTTTGTCTGGAGTAAAGCTATGTAGGGATGTGGCAGTTCTGGACTTGTGACTGGGAATTCCTTCTGCCTGTAGAGGTAACATGCTGCTGTGATAGTCCCGGATAAAACAAAATTTAGATGATCATTCAAAGCCCTTCATCCTTCCTTCCCCATGCCAAGGAAGGCAGTGAACAGAAAGAATTGTTGCTGCACCTGGTGAGGTTCAGGGGTTACCTGCAGCTCCTGGGGCAGCTGCTACCGCCACTGCCAAATTTGTTTGCTGAAAGCTCAACCTATTTGAAGTCCTGTGATGAATTCAGTTCTCAAAACACAGGCTTTTCACTGGCTTTATAAACAACATTAAGTTATTTGTAACGATTTTGTGGTGTGTCTGAAATTAAATCCTTTTAAAAAGCTCCCCTTAAGGAATTTAAAAGTAACATCTTCTTCACCAGGTTGGAAATAGCAGCTAAGAGGAAAGAGTGAGGTCCTCAAGACATTGGTGTGTGCACAGCCAATAATTAATATAATGTAATGTAATGTAATGTATTGAATATGTCAGGTAGGAAGTGTGTGTGGTGAATAGGGGGTGAAAATGGTTTTCCTAAGATAGGAGTGGTCATTCCTCCAGGTGTGACCCTGACAAGCAGCCCTGATCCCCTGGGATCCCTCAGGAAGTAGGAGGAACTCCCTGCAGCTCCCTCCTTTTCCATTATGGGCAGCCAGATTCCCAAAAACTTTGGGAAAATGGCACTGCTTTATTCCTCTTTCCCAGCTACACTGCATGGAACGAGGAGCACACTCAGTCTCTGGTTGGATCAGCTTCCTCTGCTCCTGGTTTCTGGGAAAAGTACTTGGAAAGTGTGGTTAATGTCTGCACAGCCCTGGAGACAACGTCATAGAAGGATGGAAAGAGAGTTTATCCCCCTGGTCACATAAATAAGGTGAGGGTGCTTGGTTGTGACAGTTTGGATCTAATAAAACCTAAGTTATAGCTGTCCACTGGTCCCTCACAAAAACTATTTCTGCAGAAAAAGAGCAGGCACTTCATTGTCAGGTCAGGAAAGAGCTCCAGCTTGCAGAAGGCAGTATGTGCAGGGATTTTACAGCCCCCAGTGACACTGATGGGAGAATGTGGGATTGTTCCTGCTCCCAACAGGGCCCCTTCTCCTGGACTGAGCAGTGAATTGGGGTTTACCAGCAGCAGCATGAGGGGACTCTCAGGAGAAGCCCCCTGCAGCTCCAGCCCAGCTGTGAGTGCTTGTGCTGGTCCTCAGCAGGGCAGGGGAACAGGAGGTGAACGCTTCACTCGTGCAGAGCCCTCCGGCTCCCCGGGGCTGTGAGGAGCAGGGACAGGAGTAACCACGGATTTAAACCCCATCCCTGCCTCCCAGGGACAGCTCCCACAGCCACAGGGGTGCTGGGAGGGCTGGATTCCCTTTCTGGGAGGACCTGCAGCATTTTTTATGGGCTGTGGTACAGGAGCAGCATGCCATGGGTGTCCTTGGCTGTCACCAGCCACTGCACAGCGCTGTAAATCATCCTTATTTTACTTTATGAATTGTAAAAACTCTCATACATTTCACAGGTATCTCAGGACAAGATAGTAAATTTCAAGGTTTTTTTCCATGAATTTATCACCAGGCCTCAAAAATAGCTGGAAAAAAAAAAACCCAGCTGTAGATCTGAGGAGCAATAGATTGTCCTCAGTTTGGGCACACCACTGCCTCTGACATCAAGGGCAATAGGTGGCCCACGGGGTAATTATTTAGTACAAAAGGAAGGAAAATATGAATCCAGGTGTACTAAGAGAAGCTGAATGTTGGAAAGGCCATGAATAAAATTCTTTTCCAGTGGCATTTTTTCTTGGCTCACTGTTTCCAGGAACATAGCAAATTGCAGCCCCCATCTTCTCTCCTAGGTAAACCATTTCTTGTTTTGGTGGTGGTTTATTTGATACAGTTCTGAACACTGGTGCATCACAGTCCATTTTCAAGGAGAATTTCTTGTTTGGCACATGCAAAGAAGAGATTTCCAAAGAAAACTTCGTGTGTTAAAGGGATTTTTTTAACCAGTTAAGACTAAGTACATAAATCATTATCTTGCTCAAAACAGCTGCCAAATTCTTCTGGGGACATTTTTCGTGAGCATCAAAAGAGCAAATAATGTCAGTGTGGAGAAGCTGAATTCTTCAGGTGGTGCCCAAGTTCAGTCAGGTATTTCTCACACCCTGACAATGAAATTTCACCACAAGGGTGGAAGAAAGTGTCATGTGAGATGTAACACTGTGAGCACATCAGAGCACTGAAAATCTGTTCCTTGCCTTCCATTCACATTCAGATCCTACAAAATTAATAAAATTCCTGGCTAGAGCTCTGTGGAACTGTTATTTCTGTATAGGGCCAGATGCACTGCTAACTGCTCATTGACATTAACATGTTTTCATCCCTGAAATAAAAATGAACCCTCTTTTTAGCCCTCTTCACATGATCTCTTTCAATCTCCTGTTCTTAGGGTTATCAAATTAAAATGTTTTTCCAGGAATCATTTGGTATTTCTGAGAGGCTGGGCAAATAGAAATATCTGCAAAGACTAAATAAAATTTTGCATTCTACCTTGTCATAGAGAGGGGAGCATAAGGATCAAGGAAAGCAAATGTTAGCCTTATTTCTTGCGGCAACACAAATCATTTTGGTATTTATTTTTTTCCCACCTTTTGTCTCTTACAGGAGCCATGAGCTTTACATTTCATGCACAGTCATGGAATGTAATGGGATGATTTTCATGCAAGGACATAGTGTTGCCAGCTGAAAGTAGTTAGCCGTTTGTATAACAAATATATCTCCTAATTTTCTTTCCTATAGTTATAAAGCATTCTGTGATGACATTGAATTAAAATATCTGCATTATGTGAGTAGTCCCTTACAAAAAAAGGGAAGTTTTGTTATGTGGTTCTCTAGAGCAATCCAGATTCTGTGGCTATAAAGGACAAAGATCCCTAAACTGCTTCTGAGGTTTTAAAAACAACACTGCACAAAATTCCTGAATTTGGAGGGGTGCTTCAATATGAAAATGCCATTTAAGAAAAATGTACATATCAATAAATGTGTAGCTTTAAAAGTCTATTGTATGGCCACTACCTCCTGCTTATTAGATAACTGTATCAGCAGGTGGAGGCTATAAGTCAAGAAGTCAGTTAAAAAGTTTGTGCTATGAATAGAAGAATTTGCAGACCTTTTTAGATGGCTTTTCTTCGGGTTGCATTTCATCTGTCTGGCCAGTGGGTTTATTCAGCAGTGGACACTTTAATGACTTTATTCTTATGATCTTTTTGCAACCTTGTCTTGTCTTTCTACCTACGGATAGAAAAGGGGAGGCAGCTCCTTCTTTGTGAATAGAAGCTCTGTTCAAAGTTACAGCTCAATTAGGGAGGATTAATCTGTGAAAACAATGAGATCAGCAGATGTTTGTGGAGGAGAACCCAGAAGCACTTTGTCTGCCGAGGCTTCTAAAACCACGCTGTGCGTTTCCAAAATGTGAGGGGGGGTGCTGAGGAGGGAAGGAAGGATTCAGTAAAAAATACTTTCTTTTCGTTTAAAGTGCCCAAGCACTAATATAATTATAAAAGGAAACAATGAGGTTCTTAATATTCAGTGGCAACATAGAAGGAAAAATGCAGAAGAGAACAACAGCTGAGAGAGTCTTTAATCAGGGTCCCTTACAAAGTCCCAGGAAAAGACACAAGAGGTCTGATGAGACACAGCTGCACTAATCCTTGTATTAAAAAAACAACCCCAACGCTCAGGAAAAACGGGATATGTTAATGGGAGATTGATAATGCAAGGCACAGTTGGCTGGAGAAGATTAATGCATTGAGGCAGCCACTACAACAAAGGGCCCAGCAAGGGACTGTGCAGCCACATCCTGCCAAAGGTGACACATGGCATCCCCCGAGCCCTCAGTCCCAGCAGGAATTGGGGTGTGGGCAGGGGGACATGCCTGGAGCCAGCCTGGCTGTGGGGACAGCCAGACTCGTCCTGCCCCTGGGATAGAGCTGTGTGTCTGGGATGTGTCTTCCCTGGAAACGCAGCGTGCAGCAGGCAGGCACTTCTGATAGAAAAGGAACCCAAACCATTGTGTTCTTCTGAAACATTCTGACTGGAGCAACCCAACAGAATTCCTTTTCTGGGGAATGCTCAGCCAGCTTTACCCTGGACATGCAGCTTTGGGTTGTGTGTAATCCCCACCAAGCAGCTGCAATATTAAAGAAGAAAATCCACATTCCTCCACCCACAGAAGTTTTATGGGTTGTTTTAGAAGGTTTTTCCTTCCTGGTGCTGAGCAGTGCAGGCAGACCCATGGCACATCCCACCACACACAGGCTGCTGTCCTGCCATCCTGCCGTGCTGCAGAACGATCTGGATGGGCTCCAGCTGGAGCAGGAGCAGAGCAACCCCGGCTTGGGAACCCCGGGATCTGACCCCGGAGCTCCCCTGGGCTGGCTCCACACCAGGCCCTGCCAGGGACCCTTCCTAAGGGAGGATTCCAGGGGTGGGGTCAGCAGTCTGAGGGGAGGGATGGAGGGATGGATGGATGGATGGATAGATGGGGGATGGATGGATGGGGGATNGGGATGGATGGAAGGAGGGATGAGAGATGGATGGATGAAGGAATGGATGGATGAGGGATGGAAGGATGGATGAGAGATAGATGGAGGGAGGGATGGATGGATGGAGGGATGGATGAATGGCCCTGCAATGTTTCCTTGCAAGGAACATTGGAACCCTGTGCTCCTCTCCTTCCACCTCATCTAACTCCTGCTTCAGGAGGCCTGGGGGCAGGCTGGGACCCCCTGCAAACTTTGACAAGCCTGGAGCCCAACCAAAGGAATGCAAACTTTGACTTCTTTAAGTGATATATCAACACAGGCTGAACAACTGCTTCTTTCAGCATCGCTGACTTTGCCTTGTTTTTGCCCTGATTTTCAGTTTAATTTGGCTTTGACACCTTCCTTTTCTAGCACCACATTTTTGTTCAGGAATAGCCACCAGCTTCTGGCAGCATTCCAGCATTGGATCCATGAATTACTGCTGTTTCCACTGTTTCATCATTTGCAGGACACAAATCAGAGGCAATTGCAAAAAGTTGGATCCTCTTTTGAGGAAAACTCAGTTACTGAGTTCCTATCTGTCTAGTTTTCTAAATAAAACTGACTTCTGAAATTCTCATATGCTTCATTGGATGTTTTCCATGTTCACCAGGAAACAGTTTAATGGAGAAAAGAGGGAGTTTGGGGCACTGTGATTGCTACAACCACAACTGACCTAAGGCTTCCTGGCAAATACCAGGTGGTGACATTTGTTCCAAGCACACAGCAGTGAAGATGTGATATTGGCACTGGGTACATTTTTAACACTCTTCACATTTCCAGAGCAGTTAGAAGCTGTCTGGAGAATTTCTGGCAAACTTTCCTTGAAAACTACCCATGTGGAGCAGCACTTTCCTAATTGGCTGTAATAACACCCCCTGATTAACTTCTCAGGGATACACATAAGGAGGAATTCCAGAATATCTTGCAACCAGACTGGCAGGACTTTGCCTGGAGTTCATTAACACTTCCTCACAGTCTTTTAAAATTTACTGTCTAATCAGGAAACATTTAGAACTCTTTGGAACTCTTCTAAATCAGTGATTGTAAATATAAAGTTATTGTGTTGCTTGCCTAAACAACGAATTCATTTTGCAAAAAATGTTTTTAAATTCACATTGATCTGGACATCAGGATGTTTAATTATGTTGTCTTTTGAGTGTTTTAATTTCTCTTAAGAAAATTTTTTAAATATTGTCATTCTAAAGTATTTAAAGCTCTGCAGCAAAAAAAAAAAAAAAATTACATCATGCTGCTGTCAATTACCAATCTCTAACATTAAGAATTAATTTAAACTCCACTTGTTTCTAACCTAGTGGAAGTCATTTCCAAATTTCAGTGAGGGAGAGTATTGTTTCTGCCAAAAATGTCTTTGCTATCTCTGGTGTATTTCTGCCTGCAGACATGCATTGAAATCACAGTCATCCCTGCAAGGCTGACCGCCCCAAGAAATGCTTTTACAAGATTTGTTTTGGAACACACTCAAGGCGTCGACTCAGGTGGATTTTCTCAATTCCGTGCTTTTGTCTCCTCCTGCTCTGTGCTGTGCTGGCTCTGCTGTTTGCCTTTCTGCACGGTCTCACTTGTGCCTGTTGGAAAACAATAAAAGAACCAGGATATTCCTGGAGCATCCTCTGAAGCTGTTTTGCATTGCTGCATGTGGGAAAATCTGTTTTAGTTGAAGTGGCGCTGGTGGCTGCTCTGACTGCAGTGTAGCCACAGCAGGGACCTCTGGAGTGCTCTGGTCCAGCTCCTGCTTGAAGGGGCCTGCCACAGCCACTTCAGGAGGTCAAGCACAGCTTCATCCAGCCTGCAGCTCTCAAACAGCCACCCATCAATATTCAGCCTCTGAACAACCTGTCCCAGGGCTGCTCATCCACGTCCTTCAGGAGAGATGTTCTGGTATTCATTACACAACTCATTCCCAGAACAAGGTGCTTGCTCAGACCAACACTCAGCACTTCTAGGAAAAACCCAGGGAATTTCAGAATTCCAGGAAGCAAAGTACTGTGGTAGATCTAAATTTCTTTCCTTAGAAGCTGAACATGTCATTCCTGAAGTTCTGACTATGAGCAAAGCACTGGAATTTTAGAAGTCTGAGCATGAATATTTGATCACCAAATGTTATGTGTGAGCACGTGTTTGTGGGGACACACATTCACAGCATACATTGGTGTGCTGAGGCTGGTTTGTAACATTTAGGATTTAGTCAGAAACATATTACCAGGCTTGTATTTATATTGGATTTAACAAACAGAAATTAATGGAAACTTTGTGGGAATCCTTTCAGGGAGATAGATGCAAAAATGTGAATCCCCATGAGTTTCTTTCTGTGCAGTGATTAATCTTTTGTAATGACAGGAATACTCAAGGTCAGCCTGCTTGTGTAAGGTGTGGAAACACAAATTTTTGATCCCCAGTCATAACCTTGGAATAAGGAGTTCAGGAGAACAGAAAGAGCTGGATTTATGGTGTGACAGCCACGCTTCCAACAAACCCCCCCAGGCCTTCATTCCCTGATAATGAACACAGCTATGTCTGATGGAGCCATGGTGGACAGCAGTGGTGTTTAAAAAGCAATCAGATCAACTAATGCTTTCATTAGAATAATGATAACTGCATCAAAGGGCCACAGTGCTCAGCAAAACACCTCCTGCAGTGCATAAACAGCCCCACCACAGGAGATGTTTATTGCTTTGGACATGCTCCCTTTGATGTATTTATCAGTTAAATGTATTAGTTCTGCTCTGCAGCTGTGGGCAGAAACAGCTCTGAGGAAGACCACATCCCACGGGTGCTGTACATGGCATCACAACCCCTGAGAGCCAGGGTCAGTAAAGAAAATTCAGTCAGAAAGGCTGAGCAAATTTAGAGTCAACAGTGTGGATGTTGACAACTCATGGCAGCACTGAAACTTCAGCTGCCTTCATGGGACATTTTTGTCTCAGCTAAAAAAAATAAAAATCCCAACAACAACTCATTATGCAAGGAAGTTTCTTTGTAGAGGAAATACTGCCTATCATGGAATTCATTAGGTCATGTCCTCAGATGGGAGAATGCTACACCCCACTTTGTGCATGTTGTGTGTATTTATTTTGTTTCAAAGTTAGTATTTCTTCTCCCTGGGTTTTAATCCTGTGATTTAGATAATTACGTGGTGAATTATTGTGCATTAGGTTCAGCTGAGATCAGTTCTGTCGGAGGCTGAAAGTACATAGTGTTATTTGTCTGTATCCATAATTGCAGATATTGATGTCTGAATTTATTTTAGCTACTAAGAGAAAAGAACCTTTCTTCCCAAAAAGAGCCATGTTTGTTTATAAAAATAATTTAAATATAATTCCAGGCCACAGACCATCTCACTTGCAACTCTCCTGTTCTGTGGCTGATGTTGCTGCCTTTTCCTGGTACTGTGCAATTCAGATGTGGAGCATGGGAGGCCAACTGCTGAATTATCACCATGCCTGACAACATGTACTCTGTTTTTGCATCCTTTTTGGGCTTTTTATCCTTTCATTGCAAAACTTTGAAGGATAGAGAGTGATAATTATGTGTGTGTGTAATTTTGTGTTAATTCATGTAACACAAGCAGACAGATAAAACAGCCTTGTTTAGGTTAAGGTTTGTTAATATGAGATAATAACAGCAGTTAAGATGTTGCACGTCATGAGTAGATTGAAGAAATACATTATGAAAGCACTTAATTAATAATTTTATTTGTTTTCTTGCAAACTAAAATGCATATTTTGGTTTGTTGGCTATTTCACCCAACACTTGAAGATGTAGGAGTTCATGGATGCTGGAACTTGGTTTTCCAGAGCAACCAAACACTAACTGGTGTGGAATACAGCAATTACCTCCAGCAGTGGAGATTTCTCCATGTGCTCCCCCTCGTTGAAATAAACACCAGACCTGGACCTTGCTGGTGTGGATGCCCAGGAACACAAAAACAGCAGTGACTCTCAGCTCTTTGTGCCTTTGTGCCCAGGAGTGAGGGGATGTTTGAAACGTCTCTGTCGCACAGTTTGCTCCTGAAGACACCTCAGTGCTGCTGCTGTTGTTGTGACAGCACCAATGAATGAGAAATGAACCATTTGCATTACTGAAAAATATTTGCAAGTACTGAAACCTGCCTGCTGTAAGTGCATCCCTTGTGCCAGGGTTTAGGGATGCAGATAACTCAACACTTGCATCGTGTCATTGCTGACATGCAGTGTGGCATCACTTTAGCCAAGCCAACAAATCCTCCTGTAGGAATGAAATATATGGGATATAAGTCACTAATCACACAAGATGGGAGAAATTCCTTTACCAGACTCTTTCCAAATAGATTTTTTTCTGTTTGAACTTCTAGTTTAATTTTTAAATGTGTTAATCTCTAAGCAATTACTAGTTAATACTGATAATTGATTGAGTGTGGCTCTTAAAATATCATACTGTTGATCTTTTATTTATAACTAATCAGAGACTTAATTATTTATTGGTTACATTTCATGTCACATTTAATAGGGTAATGTCTGAGCATGGGAGACTTCCCTTAATTACACAGGAAATCTTCTTTAAAGGCAAATAAGTTGATCAGTCCATTTCTTGTAAGCTATTATTCTAGTCATACATTAAAAAAAAAGAATCCAGGAGAGAAATTGTCTTCTGAAATCTCTGTGATTTTTATAAGGTCAAGAAAATGGATCTCCCAGTAATTTGCCTGTCATTTTCCTAAGCAAACTAGTGTGATTGTTTGTATACAAATATTCCCTATTTTCACATTGATTTGGGCTTCCTTAATGCCAAAATACACAATGTTACATGCATATGAATTGCTAAATCATGTGTGTTACAAATAAATCTGGGTTTATACAAAGACATCCTCATATTTGCCTGTTGCTGCTCAGTAGTGTTGATCTTACTATTTTTTAAAAATTCACCGCCAAAGAAAGTACACACTTAGAAAACTTGAAAAAGTCAGAAGTTAAACACAAATTTCCAGAGTTTACTTGGACATCAGGATAAAAAAAAAAAACACAAAGAACAAACTGAAAGCTTTGGATTCTTCAAGAAATACAGTGTTTCTTTGAACTGAGGAAATTCGTGGGTTGTTTTGTTGGGGTTTTTTCCCCTTTCTGGCTTCATTCCTCAGGACACCTGTATTTCTGCATTGTTCCCAAACTTCTGTAACAAGTTTTTTAATGCCTGCCTGCATTAAATTAGTTCTATATGCTCCTGTAAGTGTGGCTGAATGTCATCTGCCAGGAGAGAAACCTGATTTGCTTTTTTTGTTCAACTCCTCTGTTTTTCAGGTGTCTTACCTCATGTCCTTTAGAACAAAGCTGTTCAGTGAAACCCTGGACAAACACCAGGCTCCCTCTCCAGGGACAGTGGCTTTAACATTGTAGGAGTTTCCATTGGCAATAGCCAGGTGTAAAAAGGGGAGGTCTCCACGGGAGACAGTGCTCTGCTCCTCCAGGATGGACACTGGGATGTTCTCTGCTGTGAGGGACACGGGCTGGGCTCCTGGCCACGGACACCGCGGTGGTCACGGGGGCAGTGACCACGGAGAGAATCCTGGGGTCACTGCTCTCCTGAAAGGGGAAATTCCCCTGATATGGGCACAGGGATGGATCCTTCACAGTGCCTGAGGGTGGAAATTCTGCAGGAGCAACCAGAGAGCTCCCAAACCTGAGACAGGAGCTGGCCAGGGGCTCGTGGTGACTCCAGGGGTCACAGGGAGAGGCCCTGGGAAAGCAGGCACAGCTCTGGGACAGGGATGGGGCAGAGGGTCTGCTGGGACAGGGAATTTCTGACATTGCCTGGGAGTTACAGGGGCAAGGGAAAAAAAATGGAACTTGGAGTACATTAGAAGAGAGATCTAAATGCAGGTTTCTATTTGAAAAGCTTGATGTTGGAGGGTCAGGACCTGTACATATCTCCCAGTTACCTGGAAAAGGCAGCCTGTTACCTTGTTTAATTGGAAAGTGGCCCTGGCTTTGAATTCACATCACTTCTGGAAGTAAGATCTGATCCAGATTAGTATCAGAGTGTGCTAAAGCTGCCAAAGAGCTCAAATCTCATTTAGAGATTGCCTTCATGTTCTCCCACAAATGTCATATCACTCAATTGTTATGTTTCTTTCCCAGGTGCTGGAGACTATAAAACACACTAGATGTCTTTTCAGTAATGTGAAAAGTGATTTTTTTTTCTCTGGATTATACTGCACAGTGAAAACATTGGAGTTGAAAAGAATTTTTAGTAGCAGTACATGAGTCTGCCACAAATAGGACGAAGGAAAATAAAACAAAATGGATTTATAAACCATAAAAGCACTGTCAGGTTTTTAAAATGCTGCTGGGTTTAAAGCTGTATGTGGCTTTTTCTTAGTTCTTCTTGGTCCTGTTGCTTAGTGTTCCTGACAGTGTCCCAATAAGCAGGGAGGGCTGGGGATGTGCCCCACACCCCTGTGCTGCTCCTGGGGGATAAATGGGAGTGACTCCCACAGGTTTGTGTGCAGGAACTGAGCTTGCCTTGTTTGCAGAAGACGCCCAGCCCCAGCTGAGGATGTGGAAGGTGCTCCTGTGGCATGGACAATATGGAAAAATCTGGTCACATGCATTTCCTGGGGCAGGTGTTCTGAGCTTCCCAGCTCTGCAGGGTGTAAGGGGTGAACAAACCTGGGACCTGAGTTGCAAACATTGTTAACAATAGCAGCAGTAATAATAGGAGTAAAATAGTAATAATAATACTAATGGTAGGAGTAAAACAGATGGTGGCAGGTGGGTAAGAATACAAAAGCTGGGCTTGGAGCAGGACAGATCAGTCACTGCCACTGAAATACCAGTTGAGTGGGTTTAGTTCTGGTTTTAGGGCTGAAACTTTAAGGACACCCATGTGGCTGTGTGTGCCAGCCTCCCTCCCAGGGTGGGAGCTGCAGCATGTCCCTGGGTGTGCCACAGCCCCCGGGGTGTCACAGCCCCCTGACCAGCCCTTGGCCAAGCTGCTGTGGCCCTGCTGTGCTCCCTGGCTAGCCCACCCTGGAGCAGCACATGGAGCTGGTGGAAGGCTTCTAAACCAGCTGGGTTTGTGTCTTCTCCCAGGCAGAGCTCTGCCTCTGTCCCTCCCTGGCCAGCCCTGCAGCTTCCCCCAGAGCAGATGAGACTCAGCCCTGCCAGGTGTCCCTGCCCTCCCAGCCAGACCCCCTGGGCTTTACTCACCCCTTGCCTGGGTGTGAAACCCTTCAGGGGCAGAGGGCCTCCTCTGCTCTTAGCTCTGATAGAGCAGAGCTCTCTGCACAAGCTGCTTCAGAGGTTTTGTTCTCCTTCCCTTCATGTTTTGCATCATGACCTCTGCTCCTTTAGCCAGGAGCTCTCAGCCCTCATGCTGCTGGCACTTGGAGCTCTCAGCAACACGTGGAAATGAGGAACAATCCTGAATCACAGCATTTCCCACCTGGAAATGTCCCCAAAGGCTGCTGGGAGCCACAGTGCCCCTTGCCTCAGCAGTGTGCAAGTGGGAAAATTCAAATTGCTGATCAAAGGCAATCGTTAGGGACAATGATGGATTGGAACTGGTTTAATAAACAACATTATGTTGTCCTCTTTAGTAGAGCAACGAAGTCGTGACATTAATCTTTGGAGGCTGGAGGGGGACAGCACCGTTCCTTGGAAGTGCACTTCTGGTGGGGATCCCTGTGTTTTCTTGGGCTTCTTTTTTGTTGGTTTGGTTTGGGTTTGGTTTTGTTTATTTGGTTGATTTTTGGAGGTTGTTTTGGCTGGATTTTCTTATAAATCTGAATTGAAAACCGTGTGCTTTTAAACCAGGTTAGTACTAAGAGTTATTCCACAAAGCAGATGCACAGATTAGCAGCAAGTGAAATGTTTCTGAGCATATAAAATGTCCTGTCTCCTGAAAAAGCCTCTTACAGCTTCCCATCTTATCAGCAAGGGCTGTGTCAAATCTGTTTCTGTTCAATGTGTGCTTGCAGAAGATGCTTTTCCAACACAGCTGGAAAGTGTTGTTGTTGCTGTTGGGTCGGTGTTGGGTTGATGTTGGGTTGGTTCTGGGTTGGTTCTGGGTTGGTTCTGGGTTGGTGTTGGGTTGGTTCTGGGTTGGTTCTGGGTTGGTTCTGGGTTGGTTCTGGGTTGATGTTGGGTTGGTTCTGGGTTGGTTCTGGGTTGGTTCTGGGTTGGTTCTGGGTTGGTGTTGGGTTGGTTCTGGGTTGGTTCTGGGTTGGTTCTGGGTTGGTTCTGGGTTGGTGTTGGGTCGGTGTTGGGTTGGTTCTGGGTTGGTTCTGGGTTGGTTCGGGGTTGGTTCTGGGTTGGTTCTGGGTTGGTGTTGGTGCTGCTGAGGGTGCCCAGCCCCGCATGCCCTCGGCTGGGCTGTTCCCAGGGTGAGTCCTGAGTGCTCCTGAGCCTCTCCAGAGCCACACAGGGGGCTAAGCACTCCCTCATAGCTTCACACACAACCTCAGACCATTTTTTGCTCCCTGCTCTGGCTGGAGATTTAGCTTTAGCTTAAAGGGAACGGTGCCGACGTTAATGAGAACACATTGTCTTGATTTGCATATTAGATGAGATAAATATTGAGTTAATTTATACCTGAGATGGTTCTCGTTGCAGTCTACATGTTCCATACTTCTATTCAATATATTTTATACACTGACTGGGTGTAGTTTAGAGGAGTAATGTGAAAATATATTATTTTGATGGTGAAAACAAAAGGGGGACTGTTTTTCTTAGTTATATTAGGTTTGAAAATGTTAATAATTTAAAATACTTTATCCTCCTAGCCTCCTACTCTGTGGAGACTGGAGCAGCTGTGGGCTTACACCCAGTGTGGAAGCTGGGAGAGCAGAACCTTCCTCCCAGCTGCACCCCTGGCAGCTGTGGAGGTTCCTGCTCCCCTCAGCTCCCACCAAGGGCAAGGAAATTCTGAGATTTTGTTGTGACCTGGGCTCCTTCTTTTGCCTGGAAGGGATTGCAGGAGAAAAATGTGGGCTTGGAAATAAAACCACAAAACCTTAAATAGTTTGAAGCATTTCTTGAAAGATAAATCAGAGGGAGGTCCAACATCTGAACCACAGAATGGGCCTTTGTGGGTTGCACAGAGTGACTCACAAGGGTAGAACATGCTGCACTGAAAACATCCGTTTGGGAAGGCAAAGTACTCCTGGAGATCCTCTTAATTTATTTCATATAATGCAGACCTAGACAGTTTGAAAGAGCCCAAAGAGTTTGCAAAAGGGAACAAAAGGTGCTCTGAGTGTTTTTGAATTTCTGCTTCCTTTGTCTTTCCTCTCCAGCTGTATTTCCTCATTATATCTGGAAGAGGAATCTGCAAATCCTACTGACATAATGTCATTCTCTGATCACCGTCTGATTATAACCCTTTTATTTTGGAGAAGGGGAATGTGGGGGTTTTGTGTAAAACAGAGGATTTCAATCAAACTTTGCATGCACTACCTGTGTGTCCACATACATTGAACACGCATTGAAACAATATTTTATTAAAAAACTGAAATTTTCAGCTGTTTTGCAAAACGTTGGGCTTTTTCTTACACTCTCTGGCTTTTCTGCCTGTCCTCTAAGGTAAAGGTTTGAAAGGCCAAGCCTGTTGTCCAAAGTCTGTAATCATTAAAAATGCCATGTTCTGGAGCACAGCAGCACTGGGCATTCTGTTACATATTTTATAGTAGCTCAGTCTGCTGAGGGAAACAGCCTTAGTGGCAATTTGGGATTAGAACTGTGGAAAATGCATTTATCTCTTTAGGTCAGCCTCACTGCAGTCCCTCTGTTTGGTTACTGGTGCCCAGATCTGAGCACAGAGTCACCAAGGCTGGCAGAGACCTTCAAGGTCCCTCAGTCCAAGCATCAGCCCAGCAGGGCCATGGTCACCCTAAATCCACGTCCCCATGGCCACATCCAGACCCCTCCTGGGCACTCCCAGAGAGGGTGACTCCCTCCCCTCCCTGGCACCTTTCCTTCATGGAGCTCAAAGAAGATTCCAGGTTGGATCATCGAGTCCAGCTCTAGTGAATGGCACAGCCAGGGATCAAAACCACAACCTGGCTTTGCCAGCACCACCTGAGCTCATCCCAGGGCCTGAGCCTTCCTTCAGGGGGAAACAGCTGAGATTTGGCAAGTGCTGGGCAAGGGCAGCACAGGGATTGCTGCTCCTGCTCCTTGTGTCACTCTTTGTCCTGCTCTTGGGAGCTGCTCTGCATCCTCTGTTGGGCCCCCACTGCTGCTCCTCTCTGGCCTTATGCATTAGATGGTGCCAGGTGCAGCATTCTGAACCTCTCCTGAATTGTGTTCCACTTTTGTCTGGCTGTTTGTCCCTTTTTAGGAATTTCTGTGTGAGCCTGCCCACACAGGACACCTCCCCTTCTATCCTGGCCAGGCAAATGTAAACTGAACTGATTTTGTTCTCAGCTGTCCTGAGGGCCACGTGTCCACCAGGGAACAGCATCTTCATGAAAACTCAAACTGGAGGAGATTTCCATACACTGAGAGTCTTGTTCTGAACCAAGGGAACATTTTAGTGCTCAGGGAAAGGTTGTGTCTCATCACAAAATTGTTATTGGTGGCACCTCTGTGTCACTGAGGGGGATTTCTTGAGTATTTTGGGATTGGATACAGCAGAAAAGAAATGGAATACATTCTGTGTTCATCTCCACTAACTGTAACTACAATAAGCTATGCTTTAACTAGACCTTATGATATTCCTGCTGTAGAATCAAGAAATTTGACACAATTAATTTGAAAAGTGTGATTTCTTTAGCAAGAAGCTCTCAGGAAGACAACCTGTCTCTGAAACATCAAACTGACAAGAAGAGTGCTTCCTCACCTTAAAGCTGATGAGACAGTGTGGGCACAGGTATTTTTAATATTTGCCATTATTTAATTTTATCTATGAGAAATTTTTCTTAGTTTCTTTATATAAACAACCTCAAAGAAATACAACAAAACCTTCATCAAAGGTGAAAGTTTAACTTTGAAATGAATGGAACATTAGGCTTGGTTCTTTTCACCCCCATGTTCCACTGGAAAAATGCCTGTCATTCTTTCAGAGCTGCCACTGGAACTGAGCAAGCAGTCATCCATAAACACCTACTGAACCAAGCTTGGGAGAGGTGATTGGGAAATAACAGAACTGACAGATCTTGCAGATATATTTAAGGTTCTTCCAATTCAGCTGAAGGATAAGATGCCACCATATCCCCTCAGAGACCCCTCTGTCCCTGGTGCTCTCCCAAGGGATCATTTTCCAGCTCCATGGAAATGCTGAAGCAATTTCTGTGCCCTCCCAGCCTTTGGAAGAGAAGGAGGAGATGATGTTTTGTACTTTCTCCCTTTACTACCACAGGAGCAGATAAAAATTAACCTGTCTGAACTCTGTAATAGCAGAAGCTGTCATTGTATGCTTGTGCAAAGAATAATTTAGGAGGATGCTTATGGAGCCTTTACAGAAAGGGAAAAATATTTCCAAGTCTCAGCAAAATCTTTAAAAACAAATACATCTGCATTTGGGATGATTCAGAGGATAGCATAAGAAATAAATCAGGTGTAAAGGCTACAACAAGCATCATAAAAGATTCAGAAAGGTATTGAATTGGTCTGGATGAAAAGAAAACAAACATAAATCACGAGGCTTCAATTAATGTAGTGTCAGGTTTGTTTCTGGGTTGGTTTTTTCCTGGTTAATAATGTTCTCTGAAAAGAGCATCCAGTTAAGAGGGGACAGGGGATTTTTTGCAGCTCCAGCGCAGATGTCACAGATGTCACAGGCTGGCAGGGACAGCTGAGAGCGATGACACAGCCTGGTAATGTCTTTATGCTGCTTTTATGGAGCTCCCTGCTCCCTCGTGCACTTTCTCTTCTCCAGCACAACTGGCCCACGCTTTCAGCTCATCCCCACAGCCCTCCAGTTATGCTGCAGCTTAGTCCAGCAAGTCAGAATTTAGTGTGAAAAATGTATATATTGCTAAAGTTGTGTATGTGTTATTATCAGTCTTTAGGAGCAGTTCAGACATATTTTTAATTTTTAAATCACAGTGTAACAAAGTGTAGGTCTCACTGGCCAGATTGTTGCTCTGCTGTTGATTCTTTTTGCACCAAAAGGAAAAACAATAATTTTATTTTTATGCTTTTGAACTTTGTGATTATCAGTATAAACACTTCGCTGTCATTTGGCAAAGTCTCCTAAAATCTACTTGGGTTTTAACTGGAAATTGAAACAATTGATAAAATAGATTTTTTTAAAGTAATTTCCAGACTGGATTTCCACAAAAAATGTTACATTTTTATAGCTTTCTATCGCTTTAAGAGAATGATGTATGCCAATGTATTCCTCAATAATAATAATAATAAAAAGGACCAACCTTTGAATTTGGTGAAACTTGATTGTTAAATTAAAAGCTATTAATTACAAAAAAATTAGCAAGAGAATCAAAGTGCTGGCAGATTATACAGTGAAATAGTCATTGAGTAAGGCTCATTTAGAGTGATTTTATTAAATTTTAAAGGAATTAAAAGATCATATATTAATTATCTCCACCAACTGAAAATATGAGCTAAAAACACAGAAAATGGCAGTGGACTAGTGACTGCCTTTGCTTTTTGTCTCTAACAAAGCAAAGCTTAAAAAAACTTCTGTAGATTTTCTCTAAAATGTTAATTCCAAGAAGATTAAAGCAAGGTGCCATGATGCAGAGCCAGCTACTTCTGTGTAATTTTCTGTGGGCAGCCTGGCTTGGCTGGGGCCAGAGCAATGAGTCCAATCCCTGCACAGGCAGGTCCAGAACAGCTCCCTTTGTTTATTGCCCATTCCTTGGGAAGGTCAATAATTGCAGTTTACACTGAACTTTTAATTAAGATGTCTTTGATTCCCCAGATTTCTGTTTAGCTAAGATTCAATGTCTTTGTGCCTCCTGAACCGTGCCCATTACTGAAATAGTTCTTAGGCTTTGTCACTGCTCTCTTGAAACTTAATATTTCTACTTTTGTTTCTTTATAAACATCTGAGTGCCTGAGGCAGCAGATGAGGAAAAGCTGGCACAATAATCTCCCTCAAAGTTCTCTCATTGCTGTGTCTTTTTTCAAAATTCTGAGATGAAAAGATCCCTCTCAGCCAGGAGAATAAAACATCGTCCTTCCTTATTAACCTCTTGAATTAAGAGACAACCTTCTAGGGAACACACAGATACAAAAAAGAGAGAGGAGAGGAGAGGA
>VXBR01001048.1:217126-257774 GCA_013400215.1 Cisticola juncidis
GGAGAGGAGAGGAGAGGAGAGGAGAGGAGAGGAGATGCAGCCCTTTGGTTCTGGACAAGTGTTCACAAGATATCTTTTTGTCAATGCAGGGAACTGGATCCTGAAATACATTTTCTCCCAGCTGTAACTGGGCAGAGGTTTGCTTTGACAAAAGCCAAGGACAAAAAAATAAAAGGCAAAAGATAACAAAGGGAGTGTTTTCCTGGGGTTTGAGGAAGGGGGATAATGCATAACCCAGCACTTGGGCAGGAGAGTGGAAGGGTTGGTAGCACTGTGTATAAAGATATGGCTACAATGGATACAATGCCAAAGCAGAAAGTGGAGAATTAACATTTTGTATTAAAAAGGAGGGGAGGATTGGCTGGCCAGGTGTTGTTAAAGAACAAACCCTGAAGGAACTGGAGGGGAAGACAGTGGTGCACAAAGCAACAAAAAGCAGTTCAGAGTAGATTGATCTGATCTCTAAGGTGAGGCAGAAATTTTCTGGATGTGAACTTCTGGTGTGTCTATATCTGAGGAGCTGATTTGGCTGCACTGGAGGAAAATGTTCCTTCAGCTGATCAGATCTGAATGATGAATTCAGAGACAGATGGGGAGCCAGGGAGAGCTCTGGATAAAGGAGAGTAGACACAGAATTCTTGAAATAAAGGGCTTGGGATCACAACAGTCCTCTCTTCAGCGGTGTGAACCCAAGGTGGAACACAGCAGAGAAGTTTGCTGATGCTGAAACAAGCAGCAGAGAGGAGAATGGGAGAATTGTGTAGGAGGAGTGAGTTGTGTGGGGAGTAAAAGAACTGCTGGGATCATATGAACGGTATGAAATTCAGGGTGTAACAGGAGAATTCCTGTCCTGCTTGGGCAGGTTTGGGGGCAGTGAGGAGATGAAACAGCTGGGTGTGTTTGTGGGGTACAGGGTGGCTGTGGCTGGGAGAAAGGAATGTCAGATCCTGCCTTGGACGGGGTAGGGTGACCAGGAGACAGGATGGGTACTCTTGGAAAAGGCATTAATGAGATGTTACTTGTAGTGATACATAAAATATCCTGTTTCATATTCAGTGAGAACATTGATCCAGGGAAAGCAATGCCTGCTGCAAAGAGGAAACGTGCCCCAAGCAATCCTTTAGCTTAGACAAAGGATGGCTCTTTGGGCTCTGCAGCACACAGGAGAGCCAGCTGGGACTGCAGGGAACAGGTCTTGGAGAAGTTAGGCCTGGGAGGTTCTTGGTGGGGCTGGATTCCTGCTGGAGCCCTGCACGAGAGGGACTGGGCTGGTGGAGCTGGGGGCACTCCAGATGAGCTGGCCTGTGACACCAAAGTCTGGGGTGGATGCTCTACACCTGCTGAAATCAAAATAAAAAGCTGGAGCAAATAAAACAATACTAAATGTTACAGTTACACCATGCACTGGAGGGATATTTCCATTTTCCAGGCAAATATATTGTGTCAGATATTGGTTACATATTGGTTACAGCAATCTTGGCAAAACCCACGGGCAGGGAAGTTCACAAATTCCACTGTGGTCACGTCTGGCTCAGGCAGGGACCAAACCTGAAAGGGTTCTAGTGCTGTTCCTCTCTCCAGAACTTCTACCCCCACAAAAGGATCAAAGCTATCTGAGCTATCTGAATTTAAATGGGTTGTCTGCTTTTTGTTGTCTTGTTATTTTTCTTTTCCTCTACATGAGGAGATGGTATTTTTAAAAGATTTTTGTGTTCCTTAATTGCCACTGAATTTGTCATGCTGCCAGTTGCAACCAGAGACAAAACTGTGGATGAAGGAAATACAGTAAAAAGGGTAAGTGTGCATATTGAAGGCAGTTAAATAAAAGTTCTGTCTAAAAGCAAAATATTCCCTTTGTTTGCCAGGCTTACTAAGCTCTATGAGATTTTACCTAGGTTTTAAAATCATTATAAGTATTGTTGTCATTGTTACCATTATTGTTGTAAACAATGCCAGGTCCTCTATTGAAACGCAATTTTTCCTGCCAGTTCTGGTGATAAAACAAACTTCTTTTCATGTGCTCCCCAATGCCTTGTGCCACGGCTTTCCTAATGCAGCACGGTGGGAGAGCAGCCTGGGGATTTACTCATCATGTTTAATGTCAGGAGAAGTATTTCCTTTAGGTCTCCTGTCACTGGCAGCAACAAAGCAGCAAGGCAGGAGCTCTGCAGCTCCTCTCCTCTCTGCGGCATCTGCAGCAGACAAAATTCGAAAGCCTCAATTCCCAGGCATAAGCGAGCTATAAAAACAATGTGTCAGAAATGAAAATTGTTCCATCACAATTTTTCACAGTTCTTTTTGACAAAAGCCAGAAAAGTCTCATGAATACACATTTCCTATAACCTTATACATTATGTATCAGGCCATAGTGGGAGGATTTGGAATTAATTGTCCCTTGTAAGGGCGTTTGAAAGTGCTCAGTTGGTAAATAACCCAAGCCCTAGGAGTAGTAGGTACTTTTTTTTTTTTTACATTTTATATTACCTGTGAGTAAGGGCAGACAGGCAGACACACACTTCAGAGCTTTATCTTCTGATAAATCTTCAGATCCAACAGTAGCCCAGTACTTTGGATCTCCTACCATGAGCTATAATTTCACCCTGCCCAAAATTATTCTGAGGAGTCAGAAACTCCCAGCGGAGGCTGTGCCACCGCACAGTGCCAGAAATGTGGTAAGAACAAGTGTTAAGCTGTGCTAAGTGTGGTGACTTGTTCCTCATGTCCCAAGGAATTCTCAGATGGCAGGGGCCCAACCTGCATTTGCAGAATTTCACTGCCTTGTTGCTGGGCCGGGGCTGTGAGAGGGAGCTTTGGAAGCTCTGAGCTCATCAGGACCGGGCTGGCATTTCTTGGAAAGAACTCCTGTTAATCTCTTGTGCACAAGTTGGGCTCTGTCTGCAAACACAACCAGAGACACCAAGGGGGTGATTGATTTCCAGGAGCAGGAAATGGGCGAGGACAGAGCTTGGCTCCAATGCTGTGCTTCTCATCCAGAGGGTGTAAAATTCCAGGGTAAGGATCAATGAGGAAATGCAGGAAATTCCCCATCATCGTTGGTCAGTGAAGATTTATGGTGTTTGCCTCAGCAATAATTTACCGATTGGTGTTGCCTGACTGATGCAGACACGAGGCAGCTGAGGGCCCCAGTTCATTGAAATGATAGGGCAGTTTGCCACTGCTTTTCCATGTCTCTGATAATTTACTCGTGTGATTATGGTTTAACTTTTCCCTGGCTGCTGCTCCCCCGGTGGGAGCTTGGAACATTACAGAAGTGAGGGGATAAATTAGCTGCAGACAAACAACATATGTTTGTATCTGCTCTATAGCCAGATGAGTATTTTTAGTGAAACCCCATCCAACTTGTTGATCCCTATCTGGCTGAGGAAAATGCTTAAGCCCTTTAAATCAGGAGCTACTTTTGCCTATGCAGCTGTTGGGTATGAACTGTAATGTGGCTGTAAAGTGTCTGGGAGTCCCAAGACGCTTCCATAACTGCTAAAAATGGTTCATGAAATACAAGTGCAATGCTTCAAACACAGGGAAAGCCTTGCTCAAATGAGTATGGACAAAGCTGCTCTGCCTGAGGAGCAGTGCCCACAGCAGAGCAGTGATAAACAGAATTTGGCCCCAAGTAACTGCAGCCATTTCCCAAAGACTGAACTCAGCTCTCACAGCAAATGCTGCCAGCCTTCAATGTGATCAAAGTCTTGTATTTATTTTTCCCTTCACATTTCTGTAGCTTTAAAGCGGAAATGTAACCTGTGCACCAAAGAAAATTGGAGCCAAGATGAATGTCCACCTTTGTTGCTTGTGAGGCAGTGCTGCAGCTTTCCAGAGAGCTGCTCTGCTGACTGTGCAGTGCCAGAGCTGTCAAAAGCAGCCAGGAAAACTCACAGGATGACTCCTGAACTTGCTGTGGTAGGGGAGGCTGCAGAGATTTAACTGAGGGTGTGAAAAGGGGAGCAGTGCTGTCTTTCCCAGCAGCTCTCTGATGTGGCAGGAGCATAACCAGCTCCTTTATTTATCCTTGGCAAGGGTCCTTGGCCTGCCACTGCAGATTTTTTATTTTGGGAGAGCATGTGTGTGTCAGATATAGAAAGTTCATTTTTTCATCCATGGGGGACGAGGGAAGGAGAAGTGCAGCAGGTTGTTGTTCTGCAGGCAGAGCACAAGAAGCAATAATTGGGGCATGTGAGTGCAGGCAGGCTCCTTCCCCTGCCCACAGGAACAGGGAGTGCTGATAAAAGGGACTGCACAAGAAAAGAGCATCTGAGCGCTGTCAAGCAAAGCCTCTGCTGGATTTATGTGGAGTGAGGAGCAACCCCACAGCAGGGCATGATTTGGTACTGGAACAATGCAAAAACTGGATGGATTTGGAGGCCTTGCAGTGACCCAGGTGGTGAATGCACGTAGGGAAGGTACCAGTGAGATCACAAGACCTGTTCAGGTGCCAATCTGAGATTAAAAGTGATTTTTAATGGTTTTTAACAGAGTCTGTTATCTTGTCTGAAATTAGACCTGCCCATTTTTAAATGGCAGACATTGGGCTCATTTATATGGGTGACTTGAATCAAAACAGTTCTAGGAGGTTTTGTTTTTATGGGAATGTGCCTCTTGCAGTATGCTAAATCACTGAGCACTAAAATGTGCCTCACAAAACAGCTGACTCTTACAGGGTATGGTGTCATTCCTTTAAAACTCTGGGTTCAGTCTCTAAAAAAGTGGTGACTTCAGTTGTCAGTAACATTAATGAAAAAATCAGCCAATCCCATTAACTCCATGAGTGCATGTTGTGAGATATAGTAGGATACATCTGTATCATAACTTAATATTTATGTGAAATTACCATTTTTCACAATTTCAGATAAAATGATAGCTTCCTATGTGAAGCAGAAAGGCCTCAAGAAATAATTCCTATAATTCTCGTGGTTTTCCTTTTAATATGAATAATCAGTTAAATATTTGGAAATATTTTTAAAAATATTTAGAGAAGTATCTGGCTTCTTAAACCTCTTCATCAGGCTATTTACAAGGACACTCTACCAAATTCCAGTCCTTAAATTGAAGTGTTTCTGAGAAAGGAGCACTGTATTCTATGCCAACTTAACCTCTCTGTTCAGCAGTGTCATATTGGATATCCCAAAAACCTATTTTTTTCTGCTTTATTTCAATAATCTTTCAAAATGCAGAGAAAGTTGTCACATTTATGGCTCCATTCTGTAGGAAATCGCTGGTTTCATCAAGAGGCTACTGGAGTCAAACGTTTTATTTAAAGCTGTGAGACTGAGTTTATGATGGCAACAAGAACTTAATCACTTTTCAGTTAAGCCTGAGTGGTGCTAAAGCTGCTGAATGTAGGTGCTCACTGTCCAGTGAATAAGATTTTCCATTTTATTTTCTGATGTTTCTAAATGCTTTCAACTTGATTGCAGTAAAGCAAAGCAAATCAAGTACCCCTGAATATGAACTGGTCTTTCCAGCATTGTGTCTTTGCATTAATGTTGGAGAAATTCCTAATGACAGGGCAGGAGCAGATCTGCAAACACACATGGGGTTCTTACTGCAGAGATGGGGTTTTTAAAATCCTGGTACATCCCTGTCTGAATCCACGGCAGTTACTGCAATCTGTGTTTTTGGTCTTTCCCTAATCACTCTTGACCTGGGCCTCCTTTGGTGGCTCTGAGAAGATTCTTTGGGTTGGAAGGGACTTCTAAGCCCCCCCCAGTGCCACCCCTGCCATGGCAGGGACACCTCCCACTGTCCCAGGCTGCTCCAGCCCCAGTGTCCAACCTGGCCTTGGGCACTGCCAGGGATCCAGGGGCAGCCACAGCTGCTCTGGGCACCCTGTGCCAGGGCCTGCCCACCCTGCCAGGGAACAATTCCTGCCCAAGATCCCATCTAACCCTGCTCTCTGGCAGTTTGAAGCATATCCCCCTTGTCCTGTCACTCTATGCCCTTTTAAACAGCCTGAAAGTCCTTTGTTTTAACACAAAATTAAAACTCTCCCTATAGAAATGGCCAGACAATTTTACAGTGCACCTAGTTATTCTTAGTGTCTTTGAAATAAATAAATTTGCCACCTCTTGGTAATTTGGCAACATAAAGGATTTAAATTTTATTTTCTTTCAGTCTCTTTCCTGTTTCTCTATTTTTTTGGAAGCTAAACCGAGCTGACGGCAGAGTGGCATTAAATAACCGGATACGGGTTATTAGAAAGTATTCTTCCCATGAAAGGACTGAAGCACTGGGGGCTTCCAGCAGAAGCAGAATTCCCAGTGTCTCCACACACTGCTAAGTGCAGGCATTATCTTCAGCACCCCTTTCATCTGCTGTGGCTGTGGGGCTGTGGGGAGGTGGCAGCAGTGACAGGCTGCTGTGGCAGCTGTCACACGGCAGGACACGCCACCTGCACTGAAATGCAGCTTCACTGTGCTCACCATGCACTGGGGAGCCTCCCAGTTTGCTGCCTGGGACTATCAGCAAATCCACATCATCCTGTGGGACTGACACATCTCGGGGTTACACCTTGTGTATAACCTAGTGCATTTTGGATATGTCATTGTGCCTTTTCTGAAGAAAGATTTTTTCACTGGGAAATCCTGACACTGTGGCAGGACAAAAACTCCAGCTAGGACAGACCACCTGCCCCAGCTGTGAGTTCCACTGAGGCTGCCACGAGGCAGCATTTTATTGTACAGGGCTACATGGTGGGGTGTAACCAGATATGGGACGGTGAGGTTATCAGACAGATTTATCCGTGGTGCCCGTGATGAAAGAACAAGGAGGTGAGGTTGCTCAGCGAGTGCTGCTCACACAGAACCCACAGAGCTGTGATTTATCCCTGCTGCTCTGGGGGAGGGATGCTGCAGCAGGTACAGGGAGTGATGCAGGGCTTTAATTCAGCCCTTCTCAGGCACCTTTGTGCTGGGAGCACAGGTGGAGGCATTGAGAGGCAGCTCTGCCCGCAGCTGGTGCAGAGCAGCTCCACAGCTCCTGATTACCCCCAGAGCTCCTGCAGGACACCACCAGGCTTTGGAGACTGCAGAGGGACCTGGCAAAAGCAGCTGGCATCTCGAGAAACTTTAATGCATTGACTCAGTACCAAGATGTCAAGCAGAGCTCCCCTGGTTACCTGCAGTGATGGGTTTGCCAGAGGCTAGGCTGGTTTTTCCAAAGTCAGGTTCTGGGCACCAGGAATGTCAGAAAAGAAAAAAAAATCACCAAGATAAGCTCAGTGAGACTTGAACTGAATTCAATAGCAAACCAGAGAAATACAATTGTCATCATCTTTTGCCACACTTCAATGAGTTAATTAGTCAGAAGGATACAGAATTTTTCTTAGCAAACATGAAATTATTATATAGCAGCACACACACTCCTGCTGCTTGGTTTTTAAATTTTACTTAGGAGTTCAGCACCCTTGTTTGCTTGATTTTCTTTGAAGGGACAATTGGACACCATGTCAGGGTTGAAGGTCTTTTCTAACAATGGACTGATATTTCTGCATAATTTATTACTTGGAACAAGTAATTATTTGGTGTATACTTGCATATATCTAAAGTAATTCATCCCAATACTGCAGAAGAATAATTTTTGAGTATTCCTGAGGGGTTTGTAGAGAATTTCTTGTTTCCTTATTTCTTTCTCAAACTTAGGTGGCGTTTGGTGGAACTGATGTCAGCTCCCATCCCAGCCACTGTGAGCACACTGCCCTGTTGGGGTTTCCCTGATCCCTTACCCAGTGTCTGCTCTCAAAGCCCAGGGAGGTTTCTTCAGTGGGCTGAAGTGGTGGTCTGTAATTTCAGAGTGATTAAATTAATTGTGCTTTCTTGGAGAACAGGAGCTCTGGGGCATTCTGGCCATAAGAATGTGGAACGTGTATTACAAAGCACAATGCTAATATTACTAATTAGAATTGTGATGGCTTTTTCTTGCACAGCTTCATGGAAAGAATAGAAAGTGTGACTGATTAAAACAGTTTAATGAGGATGGAAATAGTGCAAAATTACTCCATTCCTACTATACTCTTAATACTGTTATCGCTGCAAGAGCTTTTAAACTCTTCCTAATGTGCCAAACCTGTGCTGTAATACAGAGATAGCAGTCACAGCACTGCAGCAGCCTTAATTCTGTTGGGTTTTTTTCACAGAAAAATGTAAAAATTTTGTATGAGAAATTTACTGAAAAAAACTGGGTAAAGAATATGTAAGTTTTCATTATTTGTAATTTATTATTTTATTTTACATATGTTGGGAGCTGTGGATTGGTGATTTGTTGACTGAAGTCCCAAAAGCTCTGGATGAGTGAATTATGTACACATTCCTAGTCTGGAGAATCCCAGAGTCATTCAGGTTGGGAAAGACCTGCAAGACTGAGTTCAGCCTGAGACTAAGGACCACCAAGGCTCCTAAATCTTGTAGTGAAAAGGGTGAAACCATTACATTATATATCAATAACCATTCCTTTGTAACAGTTGAACTGTTATCAAATGCGGGATTTGTCGTTAGTGTCTCTCTCTGTCCTTTTGGGAGGAAGTGGCATCATCTCATGCCCAGAGGGGACCCCAGGAAAAAGGAGGACAGAAAGGCAACAACAAGCTGTGCCTGGCACCTGGAAGGATCTGGGGTGGGAGCTCCAGCCCCAAAATGGAGAAGACTCTGCTGCTTTAGATACAAATCCAGAACAGGAGGAATTTATGCATTTCTCTTCCCTAACTTAAAATTGCTTTGACTTCTGAAGGCAGTGTTAGGACATAAGGCTGGTTCTGCACTCTGGGCTGCTTAATTTGCTTTTACTAGTTTTGTTTTTATTTTATATTTTTCTTTCCTCTCTCACCTTTATCAGACAATAATCTTTTGTGTCATCATGCTGGGTTTTTTCTCTACTGGCTTAATTTACTGACAAGTTGTCAGTTAAACGTCTATTTAGTTGTAAGCAATAAAATCATGCATGAGATGTCCTTGGTACATTCATCTAATTTAACTAATGACTGAGTCTGTCATTAGGATCCTCTCAAACAGGTAAGATGTTGTCAGGCTGTTCACAGTGGTTCTAACTCTATTTTCTAACTTCATCTATTTAGTAAAATTATTTAAGGCTGTGGATTATCCTTATCTCTTTTTTTACAAACACATTCTGATCCCTGGCTGCTGGTTGCATTTTCATATGTTTGAAATCTTCAGTGAAAAGATTTGATGGGAGAGACAATAAGCTCAGTTTTAGCTAGTGATGTTTAATTCCTGTCTGTTTAATGATCCAGAATTGTGCCCACTGGCAGAAGAAAACTCTGTATTTCAGTGGGATATTTGCTTCTAGAGAAATTTTGCTATAAAAGAATTCCCCCTTTTTCTGTTCTTCTAACTGCACTGACATATTTTTACCTGTTTGACCATACTTTAATGGAGATATTTTATTAAATAAACTGTATCAGCTGCAAACACCTGGAACACCTCTGATCACACCTCAGTGGAGTTATCCCCAAGCCTTCCCTCAGCTGAGGGTGGTGATGGCAGCGTTCCCTTGCCATGCTCTTGGCAGACAGCAATTATTAAACTATCCATGTTCCAACATTAATATTCTGGGGTTGCAGAATATTGGTTGGTTCTTGCTGGCTCAAGGCCTGTGACCTGTGGGACAGCAGTGATGAGGCACAAAAGTACATTTTCATTTTAATGGGATGTGGGAGTTGATAACACACCAGATTTCCAGGTTTGCTGTAGAAGGGTGGCTGTGCTTGAGGAGGATGCTCAGTAGTTTATTAAAACTCTGCTGTGAGGTCCCAAGAGAGACCTTTTGGTGCTGGTGCAGATTAAACCCAGCCTGGTCTGTGGGGGAATGGAAACATTCTCAGAGCTGAGCACTGCAAGGCAGCTCCCGTCTCAGCTAGAGCCAGAACACATCCCCTGCTTGCTCAGCTCCAATTTACCACCCTGCAGAGGGAAGGGCTCAGGGATCCTCAGCAGAGGGACCTTGGCTTCCTGCACCAGTGGCACTGGGCTTCCTGCAGGCTCTTAGGCTGTACCCAAGGCTGGGATGCAGACAGCAGCGGGCAGTGCTGGCTGCTTCTTTGGAAAGAGTGTTAATTTAAAAAACTTTTGGAGCTACCCTCATCTAGAGGGGCTTTTGTGTGAGTGCTGTGGTTTGTTTGTTTGTTTGGGTTTTTTTTTTGTCATAAGTTGCTTGAAAGAGCTGTAGACCTGTTCCAGTCTCCTGTCAAGGATGGGAACTGAAAATGAGTTGTCACTGGAAAAATAACTGCTGGAAATCCCCAACATAAACAAAAAAATGCATCAGTGCATTAGTCCACTGTGAAAATTAGATTTTTTCCTTACAAATGGAGAAACAAAAGGAAGGAACTTTGCTTCTTCTATTTCAATGTACTTCAGATTTTTCCATGTGCTTTAAACTGGCTCTGTGTTCCCGAAGAACATCCTTAAATTATCTTTATTAACCATGATCTCATTCCAATTTTTAGGATGGCTGTAACAACTACCCTCTTAATTCCTCTTGGTAAAACCACCTTCAGTCTATAGTAGTAGGACTTTCCTTCCTAAAGAGGGCTGGTTTTAGAAACATGCAGAAAGATCTTGTGAGGTCTTCTGTGATTTGGCCTTGAGATATCACGCAAAATTAAATGTAGATGAGACTATTGTGGTTAACAGGGGTGAAACCTTCATACATGAAGTGAAAATATTGCCCAATACCTCTCAGAAATAAGGCAAAGCTATGAAAATTCAGGACAGAGCAATCAAGTTCTATAAAAGTATTAATTTAGAGTAAAAGATAAAAAGGAGGTCAGGTATTAAGGAAGGAATGAGGAACAGAGCATAGGAGCCTCATGACGCAGCTCTATAAATCTGGGACTCATCAGCATCTTGAATTCTGTGTGTGGCTCTGCCACATCAAAAATGATCCCACACAGCTGGAAAAGGGTCAGGAAAAGGAAACAAGGATGATCAAAAGCAGGAGATGGCTCGTGGGCTGTGAACAATTAAGTTCAGCCTAAGGAGAGATGACTGGGACCGGGGAGGGAGATAGGGATGTGCCCCATGGATTGATCACTGTGGACACTGGCTGTGCAGGGCTGTTTATGAGCAGGAAAGAGGAACAAAGTGGTTAAAACCACATCAGAGCAAACAAGCAACTTGTTCACACCACGTGTGGATGAGCTGTGCAGAGCTTCTACCAAAGGATGCCCTGGGTGCTGAGAGCTTGGGTTCAAGAGAAGCTTGCTGGTACACACACAGAAACTTACTAAAAACAGAGAAAGCAGCTGTTTGCAGGTGAAAATGCAAATATTGTTGGATACTGAGAAAATACCATAGAGAAAATAGAGAAAATGTCATATCCTATGTCTCCTGTACACAGGTCCAGGTGCTTGTTTTCGCTGGTGCTCCAGACAGGGTGATGGAGCAGATGAGCCTCTGCTTTGAGCCTCTGCCCTCACATCCTGTCCCCTTCCAAGTTCAGCTCTTGTACTACTGAGTGACTTCAGAATTTGAGAATTAAAACCCTTTCTGCTGAGAATTTATATTCCAAAATCTTTCCTGCAGTCTTCTTGCCCTGTGTAGACCTGTCCCTGCTGTTTCTGTAGATCCAGTCAGTGTGCTGATGCTGCTTTTCTTTGTGGTGTGCAAGCATTTATTAAGTGTGCAAGTAAATAGATATATAAAATAGGAATTTATTTTCCCTCCCTTTAATACCACTGAAGGAGCATAATGTCATCAGAGAGGCATTTCTGACCATCCAGAATATCTTTTAAAAATTGGAGGCAGGACTTCTCTTTATGGCATCATAAAAATAATAAATCCAGCTCTCTTTTTTACTGTGTGTTGTTTGGTCTGACTCCAGCACTGGGATGAAGATGACATTCAAACATCTGATGCACCCATGTACCTCAGAATTAGTCCTGTCTTGGCACTGAGTTACACACTGGGAAATTCTCCTCTTCAGGAGTTTTTATGGCAACCAGAAAGTTTCCATGCAAAGTTTGGGGTTTGATTAGTTAATACTTTCCTACTATTTCTATGAGCAGCCCTTCTATGAGGAAGTAATTAATAGCAATTGATAGTTCAGAACTGATTGTCCTGCTTTCTGTTCAAGAAAATGTGTTTTTAAGTCTGCACCACACCAACTCATTTGGGTTTCTCATAAATCTCTTTAATAACTGGATCATAGCCTGGAAAATTAGCAGTGGCAGTGGCAAGGTGCTGGCTAACACTTTCATCACTAAAATATTGGTTCTCAAGCATTTCTAGGTCTGTTTTCTCAGAGTCCTGTGTGACCTCTAACCCACTTCAGAATTCCTGAGGAGATAAGGTTTTGGACAGGGAAGTGTTATATATCTCAAGGGAGCCAATTTTGTGATTTTTGTTTAAATAATACCCCTGAATACGAAACATTTGGATGTTTCCTTTATACTTCAGACCAGAGGCAGTTTATCACCCAGCGACTGTAATTATTTTGATATTTTGATAGTCCTGGCTGATTTTCTTTCATGGTGTCTTATTCTAATGCTGAAAGTATCTGGTATCAAACAGCACAACAAAAAAACATTGCAGGCTTTGTGTCCAAATATTTTTCCAGGACAAAAAAAAATAATAACTATTTACAAGAAAAATAAACCACACATTAATATCACTGACAAACTTTGCGGTTCCACTTGGAAAACTTCACGGCCTGGGCTTTGTGAGTTGTTTAGAAACCAACACAAACATCTCTCCAATGGTTCTGGGAAATGAAACTGCAAAACAAACAGAATTTTTATGTATGTGTCTGTAGAAGGAATGTCTGCCCTGTGCTCCTCTGCTGGGGGTTGATGTGATCTCACTGTCAACTCCTGGAGTGAAAAACACCCGAGTTTGTCTCACCTTCCATTAAAATAAACTTGTTGAAATAAGTTTTTCTTAATTTTTGAAAGAATAATATGAATAATTAAAGCTATTTAAATATTTTTAAAGTTAGTTAAGGAAAAAGGGCAAAATTCACTGGATTTGGCTTTTCTGTTCCTAGTTTCAGAATGAATTTTTTCTTTTTTCATTTAGGCTGTACCTCATACCTTTTCAAGTTTAATTACTGGAAAAGCAATAACAAAAAATACAGGTTTTGTAACTTATGTTTTGCTCATTCTCAAAAGTCACCTGAGAGTTTGGGTGCTTTTGATTTTCAGAAAAACTTTCAGAATTTTTCAGCTGCCTGATTTTCAGTGCCTGGATGATGAATATTTTGAGAAAATAAGGCTTTGTGAGTGAGTCACAAATTCATTTCCCTGAATCACAATAATTTTTAAGTGATTTTGGCCTTTTCTAGGGATCATCAATTTTACTTTGGCTATCCCAGCATGGATTTTGCAGAATAGAGTCAGAAATTATTGTCCTGAGACCTTTAACGGAAAAATTGTTATAGTTGAATTTTTCTCTTTTCATTTATGCATTTATATACACCTTACATAAGTTTTAGATAACCAACTCACCCATAATTTAAAGGGGTTTTACACAACACAATTGTTTTTATGCAGAAACTGGGACAAATAGAGGAAAACACTGGAGGATGCAAAATGTCTTTAATATTCATCTTATTCTCTGCTTCTCAAAGCCTTCCCTTCAACAGCCTGGGCCCACATTTGGGATGAAGGTGGTTTCACTCCTTGCTCAAGAATTTGAAAGGAACTATCTCAGATAGCACAACAATCCTTGCCGTCTCTCTGATTTCTTGGTGGCTGATACAAATTTGCATTCCTGCACTGAAGCTATTGCAGATTTGCATAAACTAACATTTTTGTGGGACTCAGAATAGCTGAGGCTTTGGCTATTGTCCAAATTGTCATTTTAATACCAATGTATTGCTCTCTAAAGAACAGTATTGGGAAAATTGACTTCTGAAACTTGATCCCTGACACAGCCACTTGGATTTTCAGTCACTCACTGAGGGCCAGGGGCCTACTAATGAAGTTTGAAGTTAAATACACTTTCAAGCTTTAAACACCTAAATGAGAACTTCAAATTCTATCTCCTTTGAATATTGCCAGTGTGAAAATAATGGCCATATGTTGTAGGTGGTGACTGAAGGGAAAATTAACACAAGCAATGTTATATTAATGCTATAGTGCTCGAAAAATCAGATTAAGAATCTCAGAACAGGACAGAAAACTGGAATAACAGAGCTCAGTCCTTTGCAAGGGATGGATGAAAACATGGTGGGGCAAAAGAATTAAACAGGCCAAACCTTCGAATGACTGATTCATTTTTATTGCTTTTCCTTCTTCAAGTCTTTCCCTAAGGATGTACATAAGGAAATCCACAGTACTCTCATAAGGAAAGCCACGAGCATCAGGGATTCTGTTTAATTCTGTTATTTAGGAAGCAATAATAAAAGAAAATCAGTAATAAAAGACAACAAAGGACCTTTAAATGCTGTGGCTTCATTCCTGTTCTGACCCAGCCATGCAGGAGATGCAGCCCAAGGTGAAGCCAGCAAAGGGCTGCAAAGCTGGAGAAGGGTTTGGAGTGCAGCAGAAACCCAGGATGTGACCATCTGCAACAAAACCCCTGGAAATATCCACCCTGTCACTTCAGAATTTTGCACAGTGGTGTGTTTCAAGTGACTTTTTGAGGTGCAATGGAGTTTTCTGGATGAGAACAAAATGATTAATTGCCACAGAATATTGTTGATAATAATTCTTCAAAGTCTGTAATGCTGCAATTACATGTCTTCAATTTTCCAAAATCATTCTACCTGCCCACGACAGACTGGTGTGTTTATTGTTGTGGACAAGGCAGGCCCTCATGCCTGATTTCCTCATGGCCTCTGGCATGGTCACCCTGGGAATGACGAGGGAAGGGGGTGACACCCATGATGTGACAGTGGGCACAGCAGGTGCCACGGCCTGCCAGGGCCTTTCCTCCCAGTGGTTCTGACTCTAAAAGCAGCTCAAATGAGGTACAGAATGCCCTAGGAGGGACACAGGACATGCAGTGTGGAACTGGACAGGAAACGTGACCAGCACCTTTCCATGGGGAGGATGGGCTTTCCTGTGCCAGGCTCTCCTCAATCCCTTGGGCTCATTCTGGGACCTTGGCATGAATAATTAAAAAATGTAAAGTGAATGACACGGCCAATCCCAATATTTTCTTGACACACTTTTAAACCTTCACCTTAAAATCCCTGATGAATTTAGAAGAATTTAGACGCATTAAATTTGATGGCTTTTCAAATTCCAGATGTGCAGGTCTCAGGGAGGCTCCGGCAGTGTCGGGACCAGGGGCAGAAATGGTTCCCAGCTGCTTCTTGGTGGGATCCTTACCCCTCATTGACCCCAGGAATTCAGATGAAATTATTTTTTCTGTGTTTGTGAGAGCCATGTTAAATTGTGACATGACACCACGGAGCAAGGAGGAAAAAAACCAACACAAAACCCCCCAACCTTTTCAATGTGATGCACACTCATATTCCCAACTCTTTTAAAATTATATGTTTTCAGGAACAGAATAGACTCTTTGCCTCTGTTTATATACATCTGTGTGCCACCTTTTCAAAGTGTTTTTACAATGTGTGGAGTGAATGCCCCAATGTCCTTGGCTGTCTTTAAAATAACAAAAACCAGGTGTCACGAATTAAGAGAGGAAACTTGAAGGATCCTGTTGCAAATGACATACAGCACTAAATTAGAAACAACTTGGTCCAGACAAAAGATTTAAAAAAAAAAAAAAAAAAAAAAAAAAAAAAAAAAAAAGTAGAACACTGAGTGGATTTGATACCAAATTATATCAGAGACAACTGACAAATTATTTTCCCGGGGTGTCACAACAAAACAATTAATACAAGGAATTCAAATATGCAGTCTGCTTATGGCTCCAGACTGAGTGCTCCAGACTTTGCATCCTTTCTCATTCATATGTGAGAAAAGCCACTGCTGATTAATTGTTTCAGAAAGCAGAGAGATTTGTGTAAGCAGATTTAACAAGTAATTTCCTTATTTTCCCTCAGTTTTTCTTCCACAGAAATGTAACCATGTATCAGTATAAAAGCCTATAAAGGAGATTCCTCTGATCACAGATGTCAAATTTCATAGAAATTAATTATTTCCATAGCAGAGAAATCCTTGCAAAATGCTAATGGAGAAGACATTAAAATACAGAAAGCTTGTAGCAAATGTGTCTGTCTGACCTCTTTGCACTGGAAACACAAGATTCTCCTACTGAAGTGCTGCCTTTGTCCGTGGGACATCTTGCCCATCTACAGGGATGCTCTTTGTGCCATTCCCTGTGGAAACACTGGAGTTCTGGATCCCAAATCCTATCAGTTTCTCATGGTGCCTGTTGGTCTATTTTTTAGAAAATATTTTTGTGCTTTTTACTTTTATAAAAAACTGTTCCCTGGGGTAATGCTTGTTTGTGTGCACATTTGAGTCGCTGATTTTGGTTTTGTTCTAAAAAAGGAGAAAAGTTGTTCTTCTACACACAGGGGAGAAGGACAAGTGCTTTGTGGGAACATTCTCGAAGGAGCTGTGCAGGGGTATTCGATAAATATCAGGGGCAAGTTTTTTATTGTTTATCATATGCTGGTTAATTTTATCACCAGGATATTCACTTTCTGAAACAATTTGCAGGAACAGAGCTGATGTGCATTGTTGATGTTGGAAACATCTTTATTTTCATCCAGCCCTATTTTATTTATTTATTTATTTATTTATTTATTTATTTATTTATTTATTTATTTTTAATAAAAGGCTGCAGCTCCACAAAATTAAGAGGCTCGGAAGGTTGTTTCATGTATATTTTTATAAAAGCTCTGACCTGGAAGCTCAGACCCCTTCTATTTTTGATGATTGATGTGTTTCTGGGACGGGATCACTGCAACAGGCACGTAAAGTTCTCAGGCTGTCAGAGACGTCGAGATCCTCAAGCAAAGCTGCTGCTGTCAGGGAAACAGACCATAATTTACAGATGTTAATAACTTCCCTGAGATATTTTGGGAACATTCCTGGCCCCGTCCCTTCCTGAGTTCCTCCCCAAGGCAGGGTTGCTGGGCTTCATCTGCACGGGGGCTGTGGCTTTTTCTGGCCAACACACAGACAGCAGAACGAGTTGGAAATCCTGCTCCTTCTGTGCCACACTCAATAATGGAGAACCAGATAAACTGGAGCGAGCTTATTTCAGTCCTTCACTCATGGATCACGTTTCTCAGGAACCAGCCAGAAACAGTGAAATAAATTACACCAGGGCCTTCAAAGGAGGAGTGTTTTGCTTCCACTGGAATGCAGTCAGTGCCTTCCAGGGCTAAACACACACCAGGTGTGAGCGCAAGGCGAGACGGCAGCACCGGGGCAGGGGTGGGACAGGCGGCCCGAGGGCAGGGGTGGGACAGGGCAGGGGTGGGACAGGGCTGGATGGGACAGGCGGCCCTAGGGCAGGGCTCTGGCTGGCAGGGCAGCACCGGGGCTGGATGGGAGCTTTGGGCTGATCAGAGCCATGGCAGGAGCTCCCTGCTCCCTCAGACGGGGCCGCCGGGAGGAGGCGGCTCTGCAGCCAGGAATGCGCGGGGATTAGAGCCCGCTGTAATGGGAACCAGATTTCCATCAGCCGGGGGAAGGGAGTGCGCAAGAACTGCAACATTCCCCTTCCCTCAGCCCTTCAGCGTCCAGCGGCGCTGTGGGAAGCGAGGAACAGCCTGAGTGGCCCTGGCAGTGCTGATCCCGGGACGGGCCTGGAGGGAGCCCGGCGCGGTTCAGAGACCAGGCAGGAGCTCCAGAACAGCCACCAAAGCGGCCATTCTCCGTCATCCCGCCTGTCCCGCCTCCCACGCATTCCCTGAAAGCCACTCAAGATTCCCAGCACCTCTTTTCCCGGGGCTGGAAGACCAAAAGCCAAGGGAAGGACCAAAGACAGGCCGAAATTCCTCATGGAGGTTCCTGCCTGGCCTTCCATCACCGGGAGCTGCTGTGACAAGGGAGGCTTCTGGCACAGCCTGGCAAACACCTCCATGGGGCATTTGCCTGGAAAAATACACGGGTTTAGTGCTTGTTTACATGGACTTGCCGGGAAATGCGGGTTTTGTTATGTTAACATCAGTATGTTGTTAGGAGACAGAATTTTTCACCTATCTTAAGGCTTTTTATTGCTCCCTATCTAGAGTTTCTGAACATATTCTCTACATGATGGATAGCCAGGAGATTTTTGTGGAGTTTCTGGCTCTATTATCCAGCAGTCAGCTCTCACAGAAAGTAATTTGAAATTCATGATGCTGACTATCATATCAGGATGTGCCTCTGTGAGCTATGTTTCTTCAGATCACTTCTCTTCTGTTATGAATAAAAAAACTTACCAGGGGAAAGAAAATGTTTGTAGGAATAAATATGCTTGGAATAGACTAAATTAATGACTGAAAATGAACAATGCAGTTTCAACTGTAAGCTGCTCACAAACAAGTTGCCACAAATAAAATAGGTTATTGTTGTTTGTATGAAAAATATGTCTAATTGGGCTCTTGTTAGAATAGGAGTACCTAAATTGTGTAGCTCATTGAAATGAAATCCAAATCCCATTTTAATCACATGCTGCATTACATTGTATTTCATATGCTATCTGTCTTTACTACAAAACTATCTAAATATTCAAAAGACTTAATAATAAAGCAAAAACCTTTTCATTTGAAAACAGGCCGCTGTAAATCCTCACCTCACAAATATTTGCTCATGTTCTGTCTCATAAGCAATGCCATTTATTTTAAATCCTTGTGGTAAATGCTGAAAGCTGAGCAGGTCTGTACAATCCGTTTGCAAACCTGAGCTCTGAAGAGCGAAATACAGAAGCAGAGAGTTTTTACTGATAAACTTTAGATTTTTTCTGAACCAACTTCAAAACCCTTTTGTTCATGTAAATGAAAATTTCAGGGTTTTTTATTGTATTGTAAAAGGAGCTTTGTGTAATATCTGCATAGGTTTTGGAGTCAAGAAACTACAAAATGGTACAGAAAAATACATCAAAAATATCTGAAGCATGACAAATTGTGGAACACCTTTGAAATACCCAGAAGATAAGGGCTGCTCCAGCTTCTTTCCAGACTCTCATAATCTCACTGCTGGAAAGAGCTCAGTGAACAGTCTGATCAGATTTTCCATCGAATTCCACCTCCTTGCTTTGTGGCTCAAAAGGATGGCAGCAAGGGGGGGATTCATGCCAAGGCAGGCTGGGGGCACAGAAATGCCACCCAACGCAAGTGGGAACATCCTTAGCCCCATCCAAAGCCTTGGAATAAATTCTTAAGGCACTGACTAACAAAATGCCAGTGTAGAAACGTGGGAAGTGGCTGACAGAGAGCACCTGTGTAGAAGTGCCTGGATTAGGAGCTGAGGAGGCTGACGGGAGCTGCTGCACCCCTGGGATTGTTCTGGCAGCTCCTGGGTCAGGCGCGGTCCGTGCAGGCTGCCCTTGTGCCCAGCCCTGCCACAGTAAATGAGATTTAGTCTGTGCATGCTGAGGGAGGGCTGTGCCCACGGGTACTGAAGGAGCTGCAGAACACTGCAGACATTCCCGAATATTTCCCCTCCCTCTTTTGAGCCTGTGGGATCAGCCCATGGAGAGCAGACAACAGAAAGGAGCACACCTCTCCCTTTACTCTCCTCACTCTCAGTGGGTGCTCACTCTCTGTGTTCATCACATACCCCTGGCACATGCAAAGGAAAACATGAATTGCTTTTTCCATGTTTATAAAGTTTTCTTTATGAGCGTGGAGCTATTTTTATCCAGGGACATGCATCAAGGTTTAAAGGCTCAGGTTATTTTCCTGGATTTACCTTGGTCTGGCACAGGGTCCTGACCAGAGTTACAAATCCACAGCTCCTCAGGTACAGTGGGATATGGAGAATCTGTCCTTATCAATCTTGTGAGATTTCAGCATTTATTTTCACTTGTTCATTCAGAATCTGCCTGTTCTGAAGTTCCAGACTAACTGGAGTTCAGTCCTCTGAAAAGGAGCAGATTCCATCCTATTGATTTCAGTTCTTTGTAGCAACTGGACCTGTAACATTGATTTCTGACAAAGCACTGAGCTGAATAATGGATGTTGGCACCCTCAGTTCTGGCTGAAGTATTGGGCCTGCTGGTAGAAATCTCTCCAAGTCAGCAGACCTTTTTTTACTTCCCAAATGGATGGATATGTCTAGGTAGGGACTCCTAATATTTAAACCAAATAGGCTGTTTAGAACTAGCCAGAAGTCACTGAGCTCCTGCCAGGCTCAGGACATGCAGAGCTGAACTGGCAACATTTAAGATGAATCTAAGGGAGATCCAGGCACCACAGGGCATGATGAAAGTAAATATCTATATTTCTTAGAAGAGACATGTCTTTTAAAAAATCCTTCAACAACCCAATAAGTGATGCCATTTTAGAAAATGCTGCTGCAAACAGATTTTTATGTCAAATCCTACTGGTTCCAATTTTTGTTCTGTGGAATAGGACATTTGCATTTAATTCTCCTTACTACTGCAGCAATGAAAGTTTCTCCATGGGTAGAGCTCCCCAAGCTTTGTTGCTGTGCAGAATTAGGGCAAAATGTGTAAAGAGGAGGACAGTGCTGATGCAACCTAAGGGTGTTTACCTGGGAGTAATTTCTGGGGCTCTACCACACCTGGCTGCCATAAAACCCCAGAGGTAGAGGTAGAGGTCACTGAGTACAAAAAAAGCTTTTTATGATATAGTTGGAAACTATAGTTGGAAACTTGGGTTTCACATTTCACAGAACACAAAGTTAACAAACCACAATTCTTTTAGTCTATCAAAGGTGCATAGCTTTCTTTCTCATTAAAATAAATCAGATTTAAGAGATGGAGTTTCTGCCTCTGCCTTCCAATCCATCCAGGGATGGAGCACTGATTGTGATGATAGTGAAAGGCACAATTTCCATGAAGAGAGACCATATGTGGTTCTCTGCTGGTTTGAAACTCGAGTATTGCTCAAGAACTAAGAAATTCCATGCACAATCTGGGATGGTAACAGCCTTGCAGAGAACTTGCATTTTGAATTTTTTGAACATTGGAAGGCTTCTAGGCAGAAACGTTTTGGCACAAGACGTTTACCTTGGGTTTTCAGTTTAGTCCAGGGGAGATCAGTAGAGATGGATAACCACGTTCCCATCCCCTCACCATGGAAACAGAGTGGGAGTAGCTGCTGGTGTTTGGAGGGTCACCTGTGTGGGACAGGGCTCGGCTTTCACACTAAAAAGCTGCGGGAGGAAAGACTGTGGGTTCTTATGGAGACCTGTCCATGAACAAGGGAGCTCCCTCAGGTGAATGGATCAGGAGTCATTATCTCTTAAATAAACCAGTCTGTTCTTGCTCTTTGATATAGTGATGTGTATTTTGATGATATTTTATTTGAGTGTATATTCATTTATGTTTGCCTCTTTTAGGAAGTGTCCCAGGGATAGATAAGGAGTGCTGGGGAATGGAGAGAAACTCAAAGCAAATTTTCTTGGCTGTTGAGCTTGAGATATGTGTACTTAATGCTTTGAGGGCTGGATACTAAAATTTGAGCTTCTTATTCCCTAATATAGACCCAATACATGAAAAAAAAAGAGCGAAATGATATTTTCCTGAATTTAAGATTGTTTTCTTTGTGCTGTTCGTGGCAATTAGGGTGGAAACATGCCTGCCCTGGTACCAAAAAATGTGCTTGTTATTTGTATCCTCAGAGCCGTAGGACTATTAGTGCAATGTGTGCTTTCTTCCTCAAAACCTTAGCCTTAAAAACTGTATTTGAAATTGGGCCGTTGGGGGTGATGTAAATGAGTATTTTTATTTTTAAAGCAGAAAGGAAAGATTACTTAACACAGTTCCAGTACACAAACTTGCAGTGCTCTGTAAGGAGCAAATTTAATTGTTCCTCAGTCCCACTACTCATATGCCATTGTTCATAAAATACCATTAATTGAAAGCACTAAATGGAAGCTCATTGTTGTGGTTTTAATCTTACAATAATCGAATGAGTTGGTGTGGAAAGGATATGGCAGTTTAAGATGGGAAGGGTGTGATCTGGTGGGTCGTTAATTGAAGGTCTGTCCACTGCTGGTTGATGATGAGGGTTTTAAGTCAGAATTCACTGATAAGGGGGTCTTGGAGTATCTGAGCTCTTTTCTCTTTCCTGCGCATCACATGGAGCAATGAAGTGTCTGAAAGTGAGGAGTTCCGTGAGGGGAGGGTGGGATGACTGTGGGGCTGCAGGGGTGTTCGTATATCCTGTATAAACACAGGAATTAAGGTGCCGTGAAACCAGATAAAATCCCCACTCCTGGAGGTCACTGAGGCACTGCCTGGGGTTTGACACCCAGCTCTGGCAGCTGAGCTGGTCCCTGAAGCACAGCAACACCCTCAGTGCTGGGGGAAGCTGCTGCTTCGGGCTGAACTTTTGATGAATTCTATTCCCCTATTTTCCATGTTCAAAGGATGCTGTTCTTGTCTCATGCTCAGTTCCCAGGAGCATCCCCAAATCCATCCAGACACTGGGAACTGCCTGGGATGATCAGGGAGGTCCTGACTGTAGCCAGCCTGGTGCTGGATTGCCAGAGAAACCTGTGAGTTATGGAACTGGAACTAGCTGGCATTTTCCATTGCCAAGAGAGGCACTGACTCCCAGCCTGCCCATCTGTAAAACAGGGTGAAAAGGAGTGCTTGAAGAATGAATATTGAGATTATTTTGAAGGTTAAAGGTGTGAAAATGATCACCAGGATGGCAGTTACCACCAGCCTGGGGTAGCACACCAGCTTTTTATGGAGTTACAGTTTACAGCTGGGACTTGATCTGGGGCTTTCTTTGCCTTTGCTTTTAAGCTGCTGAAGTGTTTCTGGAATGCTGAGCTCTGTGGCACGGCCAGATGTGGCAGGATCATTGAATTTTTTGCTGACTTCTGCATGATATAAATAGAAATCTGCTAGAGAAGACCCCTGGAATGGAACCAGTAGCAGAGCCTAGAGCCAGTGTTACTGCTCCAGTTTGAGGTTAGCTCCTTCCTGTAGGTGAAGGAGTTCCTGCAAAGAACATAAAATATGAATTATGTAGCACAGATATTTGTGTAAGAGAAAAACTGATGTTTTCAGAAAGTTTATCTGGACTTTCGGAGTTCAAGAGAAGTTTTATATGTCTGGCTCATAGTCCATAAATTTCAAAGCTGGGAAAACCACACTTTCTCCTTTTTTTCAGTGTAATGAAGATATTCTCCTCTCTTTGGTATAATTGTATTGTCAAATGGAGGTCTGCTCAAGTAATCAGCAACACAATTAGGAAAGCTTTTTTACTCTCTCTGTCTTCAGCTGAAATACAATCTTTATTTCTAATGCCCTTTGCAGCAGGGCAGTTTTCTTAAAGGAGCGGTGAGGAAAAAATCCCAGCCTTTAATGAACAAGAGAGGCCAGGGAAAATGATACATTATATTTTTATAACTGTCTCAGAGGCAGCTTTGCTTTCCATTTTTAGCAAATAGAAACCAGGTTACAAGACTTTGAAGATGTGTTGGATGAAACTGATCTTTTCTTTCCCTTCTCATCTCCTGTTTTATTTGCCTTTTGGGAATTGCAGATTCTTGTGCTCTAGGACATCTTATTTATTAAGAGAAATTAAACCGAGTAGCTGGAGAAAAGTCTGCCTTGGAATGATGCTGGCATGAGTGGCAGGGTTGGGAATGAGCAGACATTCTCTGAAGACTGTTTGATTCCCCCCACCAGGGATTTCTGCTGCATTTTAGGGAGAATTTCTCAGCTTTAGCATGCCATGATTTATTTATTTCCAGACACTGTTAGCTCTGTTTTCCTGCATCTAAGACACACTCAGAGCAGTTGGTGACTGCGTGGGAGCAGGAGTTTAAAAGGGAACAGGCAGTTTTGGAGAGCAGGGTGTTGCTAATGAAATGGATTTACTGTTTTGCATCCCGTGGCAGAAAAGTGGTGACGGAGACCAACCCATTTACCCCCAGCCAGGTGGAACCTTGGCTGCCCTGTGGCTTTCCAGTGGTGCTTTGCAAACAGCACACCTTTAGTGTTTTCTAAAAAGGGTAATAGATTTCTGTTTCTACTTTCCTCATGATCACTTTGGCCTACAACTTGGTTTTTTTTTTTTATATTTCAACAGCTGATAAACTTGTGTCTTGCTTCCACCCATCACCTTCTCTAATCTGCTTAAAATACATTAAATATAGTCATGTGCAGAAAATAGGTGCTGCTACAAAAATGAAAAGCAGTGACCCTCATTGTGCTTTTTATAATTTCCTGCAAAATGTTTTATTTAATAACCCACCATAAAATTTCATTGTAGCCTTTTTTTAGCAGGTAAAACCAGATTCTTCTCTTCCTGCTCTTCCTGCTTGCCGTTTTTTTTTTTTTTTTTTAAATTTCATTTTATCTTTCCATAATCTCAGTTGTAGGCACACACAGTGGGTGCAAATCCATGGCTGCTTGTGCCAACTTTGCAACATCATCTGGTTTAGAAATTGTATGGACTTTTATTTGGAAGAAGAACCATTTGACCAAAACATACACATTATTTTAATGAATTTCAGTGTAGGACCTGCTGATTATAACTGAGAAAGATACTGAAAATCCTTCTTTGGAAGAACAAAAGCTGGTTTTATTTTGGCTAGAACAAAAAAAAAAAAAGACATATTTCAGTTGATGCAAATTTTAAAATGAAACTTTAAAATTGTATAAAACCACTAAATATTAAAATTAATTACATTTTAGAATAATTTTGATACCATTTTTATCATATGGTCATATTTAAATGTGTACTTAAAGAAACTGGAAATCTTGCCTTGTGTTTAGCCAGAAGAAATGAAAAATAATTTTTAGTCTCAGACAATTTTTTAATTAGTCTTGGATTAAAACCAAGCTAGTTTTGTGGTTTTGCTCTTCTACCTTTATATCTGTTGTGTTTAATGTTATGGTGTTCAGGGTTTTTTGGTAGACTTGGTCTTGATCTCCTGTTATTGGTAGTCTACATTTTTCTTCAAATCAAGTTACTTTTATCTTGACAATTTCTGGAAAAATGATCACAAATATATTTTAAACCTATTATAATATTTGGCATTAATTTTTACGAGACATTTTGGTGAAATAACATGTAAGTATGTGAAATGAAGATTAACAATTTGTGAGTATTTTCTATTATAAGATTGTTTTTCTACAGTGTAAGATGTAAAATGCTGGGTTTTTTTAACCTGGATTTTTTCCACTATAGGGAAATAAATAACAAAGCATGAGTTAAAGTCTGTTAACAAGGGGAAGCAGTCTTTTGTGCAGTCTTTATGGAGATCAGAGACAATGTGAAGAAAGCCGGATTTTACACATACTTCACCACAATTGGGCAAGTCAGATACTGCAGTCATCCTCCAGAATAAACTGAAATACCTAAAGAGATCTGAGATTTTCTATAGGTGTGAAATATATTGATTCCAAAAGCACTGATTCTCTGCACATCAGTGCAGGTAATTTACAGTATTTTATCTGATAAAAGTTCTCGTTTTCTCCACTAAGGTCCGAAAACCCACCTTGCTCCTGGTGCCACATCAACGACAGGGCAAGGGGGAATGGCTCCCAGTGCCTGAGGCTTTGGTGTGATGGGTGACAGGACACAGGGACCATTGATCAGGGAGGTGTTGCCACTGCTGGGAGGCCAGCTTTGCCCCATGTTGTGTAAAATCTGTTTTCTATCCAAGGGATAACAGGGCTCTCCTGGAGCCTGTCAGGCTGGGAGAGCTGGCATTGTTCACCTGCACAGGAGAAGCTTTGGGGTGACCTCAGTGTGGCCTTGCAGGGCCTGGAGGAGCTGCAGGAAAGATGGAGAGAGACAATTGGCAAGGGCTGGAGGGACAGGACACAGGGAATGGCTCCCAGTGCCAGAGGGCAGGGCTGGATGGGATCTTGGGAATCAGGAATTGTTCCCTGGCAGGGTGGGCAGGCCCTGGCACAGGGTGCCCAGAGCAGCTGTGGCTGCCCCTGGATCCCTGGCAGTGCCCAAGGCTGGGTTGGACACTGGGGCTGGAGTAGCCTGGGACAGTGGGAGGTGTCCCTGCCATGGCAGGGGGTGGAAAGGGATGATCTCTGTCTCTTCCAACCCAAGCCATCCTAGGATTGAAGGTGTGTGTCTCTAGGACTTGCCAGGGCCACTCTCCTGTGTGTCCCTGGAAGGCTCCTGTGATCCCCAGGGGAGGATGAACACAGTTTCCAACTGCATGTCTCTGCCCCTCTTTGATCACTGCTCCTGAGATCTCGTGCTAAACTCTTCCAGACCAGTTATTGGAATGAATCTCCTTGTTGGGGCATTAGAAATGAAACAGGGATCTCTCAATATAGGCAGGAACACACTTCAGTGAGAATTTGAACTGCAGGTTGCATTGGTATTGGGTGCTCAAACATCTTTCATCCTGTACTGGAAGTTTTTTGTCTTTCCAGTCTAAATACCAGTGTAATCCCCAGACAATCTGTTTTCACTAGTTCTGTCCATTGTAATTTCATGTATCTGCTCCCAAAGAATGCCTTTGGCAGATCAGGGAGCTGTGGAACACAGGTGAGCTTGGCACATGTGATGTTTCTGGAAGCTGCAGCACCACCAGGAGAGAGGGAAGGGGCTGTGCCCAGGCTGCAGCTCCATCCTGGACATGGTTGGGATGGATCCCTGTGTGCTGTGTCCTAGGTCAGGGGCAAACCACAGCACACCAGGCTTAGGTCATAATGTCCTGAGGAAGAGCTCCTGACATAGCAAGGGAATGTTAAAATGTGTGAATCCTCCTCTGAGTCTGCTGGCTCAGGACATTTGGGATCTTTAATAACTCTTCCCTTGAGTGCTGTGAATTTTAAAAAATAATTATAGGCCAACTTTGATCTGGGCATCCTTAATGACTAAAGGATAGAAAAGATATCAAAAAATGTTACTTGATTCTCAAAACAGGGAAGATTTTCCTGTTGCAGGAGTTGGGTAATATGAAGAGATATTTGTTTCTAACAGAAACAGCCCCAATTCATTTAAGCTGCTTATTGTGTTTCTGGTGTTATTCCTGTAAACATAGCAGGGAGAATGTGTTATACATTGAAAAGGCTCATCAGGAAAGGAATCCTGTGGGATTTAACCCCTTGCCTGTTGCACACTCAAAGCACACACTGAACTGGGGTTTCCAGCCTGAACACCTTTCCAGACACTTGGAATGTTGGAAGTGCTGCAGCACACGTCCTGCTCTCAAACCTCACTAAAGTTGGCTCGAGATGTTTTGGCAGGATTGCTTTAACCTCAGAGAAGTTCTGGATTTGGCTTTGAAGGATAAAAGAAATCAAAATATGGAAAGGTTTCAGAAAATGGTGGGGTCTTCTTATGTTCTTAATCAGCTGAATGCTGCATGTGGTGGTTAATGCTTTTGATTTTTGGCTTTCCCCTTTTGTCCCTGTTCCTTACAGAATGACAGACATGTGAGGGAAAAGAGCATTCTAAAAAATCACTGTTCTATGTCATTTTAGCCACTGTTTGAAAATTGCATTCTGAAAATTTAAAAAGTTATTTTAAAACCTTTAATTTCCTAAACTGTACTTTTTAACCATTAAGATGTGATGAAGCAAAGAAATCCTTGGAATGCAATAGTTTTGGAGTAGGCAGAAGGTGAAAACATCTGAAGCATTTTCAGATTAAATTCTCAACTGATAGCTGCAAATATTCTCTTAATTTGTGGGTTCAAACCAGAATATTTTAGATATTATTTGGTTGTGATTATGTCGCTTTTGTTTGTGGCACCTAATCATGATTCCTTAGTTACTGTGAAGATAAAGGTGATTTAAATATAATCTACCTTCTAAGTCATGGTTAAATGACAAATGTTTCTCAAGAGTGTGAGTAGCTCATTAGTAGTAATGGTTTGAAATCTTTGTTCCAACCCAGAGAATATAACCTGTCCTGTTCCCCACCTTAACTCACATCCCACCTCCTGTCACAGGTTAGAAACTCTCTATTAATAAACATAAATCCTTCCAGCTCAGAAATTCCCTTTACTCAATGTATTTATGAATTGGTTTCATTTTCATTTATGTTATTTTTCAATTTATGAACTTCAGTTCTGTTTCTTTCCATGGCTGTGTCCCTGCAAGGCTTTGGTAGAACTCACGTAGCACTGCGTACATGAATGAGCTGATGTGGGCAGCACAGGAAGGAAAGGAAAATATAAATATAGTTATAATGTGAAGCTTAATCTCTCATAAAGAACAATTGCAGAAAGGCAAAGGGAGAGAGTGTAAATATCCCACAGTTATCCTGGTCTGTTTCTGGTACTCCTTTGCCTTTCCCCAACTCATGTCTCAGCCTCACTAAAACTTCCTTGGAAATCAAACCCACAACAAGAGTTAATTCTTCTGTCCCTATTTCCCGCCCGAGGGCAGTGGCACCAAACATGATCTGCAAAACATATCAGCTTTTAAAAAACTCCATGGTAGGTCCATGAGATCATCCTGGGGAGAAGCCAGGGAATATCTGTGAAGTGTCAGGGATGTACTAACAAGTGAAAGAACACCAAGACGTGACAGAACTGCAATATGTGAACCTGGATTCCTCCTCCTTGGCTCACGGATGACTCCAAGCTGACAGAAGTTTCATGGCAAAGGCTTCCAAGGAGACACTGGCATGAAGAGACAGCTCAGCTGCTGAGGAGCTGAAAGGGCAGCTGGTGCAAAGGACAGAGAATGGTCTAAACGTAAGGATCTGGTAAATTTTCAAAATATTTTCATAATGTCTTCAGGCTCATTAACTGTCAAGTATTGTAAACAAGAGCTGTTGATTGCTGAGTAGTTTCAAAATCTGTCCAACTTGGTTCAAGTGTTCCAATAAAACCTCTTGAAAATCCACTCCTGTCTGTGGGATCTAAAGAAACAAGCATGGTTTATGGATGGGAAAATGTGTCCCACTCACAGGAGTAAGGACTGGCATAGCTCTGGTTATCAGTGTGTCACTGGGTCTGCACATAAAAAGTCGAGGGAGAATGTGTTTTCTTTGTTTAAGAAACGAAACTAAAAATGATGAAAAATATAGTCAAGTGCATCTGTGAGCTCTCTGACAATCTTCTGTCACGTTTCAGGAGAGCCGTGGAACTGTGCTCCCATGTTTGCATTTTAAATTGCCACCTTTCACAATGATTAGTACGAGACAAAAATGGCTTTGTTTCCAGGAATTATAAAAGGGGGTTTTTTTCCCTTTTTAAAGTAAAGAAACTCTAGGAATTCAAGTTTTTCCAGCTGAGCTCAGAAGTCCTTGTTTTGCACAGCATATTGTGTGTTCCAGGTGGGACATGCCTGCTGTGAACCTGGAGGTTCAAGTTAGATTTGCATTTGTGGAATTGAGGGCCTCAGCTGCAGCTGAATTCTCAGAAATGTCATGAATCACTGCAGAAAATGACATGAGTCATTGCATTGCTGTTCTACCTCTGCACAATGCTCCACTGCAATTTCCGGAAAGAAACAATTTATAATGCTTTGCAAGAGTATAGAAATAATCCTTTTTTTCTGAATAGCTTTTTCTCATATTTGACTTCGAGGTCTTCCAGTGGGTTTCCAGATCTTTTCCAGATCTTTCCTTTTATGCTTTGAAATATAAATGTTTTTAATTATTTATTTAATTGTTCCCGTTCTGAGATGCTGGGTTGTGCAAATGGTACTGCAAAAGTTCAAAAATCGTTGGGTTTATTTTCCCTGTTTAAACCACACACATAAACCCTGAAATGAGCCTGAAATGCAAGAGTTAAGTTTCTCTGGAGAAGCAGCAGTAACCTGCAGAGAGTTGCTTCAGCAGCTCTGTGGGGTTTTTTGATGTAAACCATCCCAAACCCCCTGCCTGTTCCATGAACGAGCCCAAACCTCCTGCCACGCCCGGGTAACACTAAACAGAGCATGAAAAATAATACTATGGCTGATTTAAGAGTTAAAAATACACCAGAAAGGGTGAGTAGCTCAAAGCAGCATGGCTAACTTTGAAGCAGTGATGGGGGCCTGAATGGAGCCTGCAGTGGCTGAGAGCCATCACGGAGGTGACAGTCGTGTCCACAGCTTGGTGGGTGGTGCCAGAATGCTGTGCTGCCTGCAAGTCTGCGAGCTCCCCGGAGGCTACCAGTTGTCTATCACTTCTCCTAGGCCTCTGAAATAATATTGTCACTTGTGCTGTAAACAAGTGGCAGAATCATTTTATCTGGCTCAGTGTGTGTCATAACACACTCAAGGTTTCCCCGGAACATTTCCCAACGTCTAAAGAGCCTGTTGCTAAAACAGAGCAGTCTTATGGTGCTTTAAGGATGCTTAAATGTTAAGCAGATAATAAGGAAAAGAGAGATTGGAGCAGAATGTTAAGGGAAATAATTAAAATTGCCTCTTTCCATATCCCCCTTGCTACTGTTTGGTGTTGTTTGGTGTGGAGGTGTTTGGTTTGTTTTAAATATCTCTTTTAGGAATACATCCCTCAGATAGGGGAACAATTATCAAATAAATTATGCCTTGAATGCATTTGTTAGGGGTGGACAGGTATTTAAATCAATTTTCTCTCTATGGAACTAATAGAAGCTGAAGTTCAACCCAGTTGGGATTGGATTGCTCTTCAGGGTCTGAATATACCCCAGGTCATTATTTTCTCTTTCATTTCCAGGAGAGTTGAAGAACTAGAGAACAATAGGGAAAAATTTGGGTCTTTTTTTGCCTTTGGGATTTCTTTTGCCCCCATTTTTGTGAAACAGTGATTGAAGGTGGATCTATTTTACTTCATTTTGCGAGTAAAGATGAGACGATTGGTGGATTTTATCTGTGTAGCATGATAAATGCAGTCCTTGACTGTTGAGTGATATTTTCTGTTTAGTTACACCTAATATCATTGCCCAGCCCACAAATGAATCCCTGTCTTGCCTTCTCTGGAGGAGTCCTGCCCTTTGCTGCTGTTCCCTAGCAAATGCATGTGCTGGCACACCCTTGCTGATGTTCCCCCAGTAGGGTCTGAAGTCTGCTGGATACAAGAGCAATTGCAAAGGACACAGCTACCAATGATCACTAAAGAGGCAATTAAATGTGCACCCCAAAGGAAATGCAGGGGCAGAGCTGGCAGAATGCATCTTGCTTACATGGCCCCAAGGGTTGTACCTGAGCATTCCTCAGAAACCAGAAATATCCAACTGGTGGGTAATCTGTAGAGTGAGGGGTAGGAACCTTCCAGCCTCAGTCCTGGGTACACTCAATTAATTCTTGGCTAACTGTCTGTAGTTTGCTGTTTGCTTTGTTTTCATTTCAGAAGGTTTTCTCTCAGCAAATATTTAATTTGGGCCATCCACCACCCTTTGCAGCTGGGGCAGCCATTATAAATAATGACAGTGGCTTTTCAGGATACCACTTAAACTTTCCAGCAGCGTGCTCGGATTTTAACCTTTAGATGTATCTCTGTAATGATAAGTGATTCCTAAAGAATGAAAAGCTGTTTACTGAAAGTAACATAAACTTATTTTCAGCCTGAAAATTGTAATTAGTTCTCCAAGCAGCGGAACTTTCTCTGCAGAACTGTGGTTCAGCCTAATGTTCTGGTGGTGAGCAGGACAGCAGTGGTGGGAGGAACAGCATCCTTATAATGAAACTGAAACAACAGAAAAAACAACCAACCAACTCCAAAAAAACTCTGAACCTGCCTCATTAAGGATTTCTTAATTGAAAATAAGACTTGGTTATAGACACTTGAAAAGTTTGTTGTTGCTAATTGTTAGCTTCCAAACATGCTGTGGCTCCCTAGTGGTTTCTATTTTCAGGCAGAAAATGCAGACTAAAGATGTTTTAATTAACCAATGAGTCAATAATAAAATAATAAAAAAATCTTTGTCAGTAGTAGCAACTTCTGGACGTTTGAAGTCCCTGTATGCAATCAATCCAGCTTCTAAAAACTGTCAACACAGTTTTAAGTTGTTCTCAAGTTCCAGTGAGGGATTTTCTTTAGGGAAAATAGGTTTAAAACACCAGTTTCTTCCCACTATGGGCTTCACCTTGAAGTACATTGAACAAAAGATACTGGAATAATTACCTCCTCACTTAATTTCACTGTAAATTCCTTCCTTTTTTTCTAAGAACGACTTTTATGTCACTTGCTGTTGCTTGGGGCAGATTAAGTATTGTGGATTCCTTTGTTTGTGAACCTCTTCCTACAATGAAACAACTTTCTTGTGCCTTCAGACCAATCTGGGCACTGCAATCTCAAATACACAGCCATACAATAAAGTTGTAAATGTAAAATTTAATCTTTAGAGCACAGAAGAGCTTTACTAAAAGCTTTAACTCTAGATTAATAGGAGAAAATGAAGAATTTATGGTACACTTAGGCTATGTTTTTCAACCTGAACGACAGCTGCCTCTTACTGTTGTCTGAAATTTGTCATTTCCAAGTCTCTCTAATAGTTGTTTTACTCTTGGTGGATCCAATAATCAGATGATGGACTAACAGGATGTGTGTTTAGGTTCCACTGGGGCTGTGCAGCACTGGCAGGATAATTAGCACATCCAGAGTCCTCATGGTTTCAGTCAGTGCTTCACATGTAAATAAAGTCTGACTTTGGTGTGCCCTGCCACTGGCTCCTGTGAGAAATGAGAAGTTATTGATCTTGTTTACCACTGTGTGTCTTTAGGACAGGCCTGCATTTCCCTGCAAAGTGCTGCTGCCTGCCAAGGCTGCTGGATAAAGTAGGATTAAGTGAATATATCTAGGAGTCGCTGCTATAGCCAGGAGTTATTAGGGAGATAGTAGCTGAGTGGTGTTAACTTAAAAAGGGTAAAGTCTTTATCCCCTAACTGGCTGGGCTCTCTTTGCTTCAAGGAAAATCATTATATTGACTTTTTTGGGAGGAAAAAATGTAGGTAGAAAAATTGGATTTATGTAGCATATTTTTCAGCATTTCAGTTAGACCAGTATGTTAAATTTTTCACCCTCCTTTGGGAGTGAGAATAAGCAGATGCAGATACTTCCTGCAGCCTCCTGATGTGCTCAGCTGAAGAACAACACCACAGGAGAATTAAAAACTGAGGGAGGACTGAACAAGGAGAGTGAACCGAGGCAGTGTGTGATAACCCATCCTGAACTTCACTGCAGTGCCTGAAGGAGCCTGCAGGAAAGATGGAGAGAAACTTTTTATAAGGGCCTACAGCAACAGGGCAAGGGCTTCAAACTCACAGAGAGTACATTTAGATGGAATATTTGGGAGAAATTGTTCCCTGGCAGGGTGGGCAGGCCCTGGCCCAGGGTGCCCAGAGCAGCTGTGGCTGCCCCTGGATCCCTGGCAGTGCCCAAGGCCAAGCTGGACACTGGGGCTGGAGCAGCCTGGGACAGTGGGAGGTGTCCCTGCCCATGGGCTCTCCCTGTTTAGCAATGGATTATTTAGATTAATTATTCTTTTGCAACTCTTAATTTCCTTCTTTTTTATAGCAAAAAGACTGCCTGAAGGGACTGGATGATTTTTTTTCATTAAATATATCCTGATTGTTTCAGAAAATTAATTGATCCTGAAATCTTGTGCAGTGCCTGATGTTCCCTTCATAGTGACCTGCTGGTGTTCCCTGATGCACAAAATTTTTCCTACAAGCATGATCCCCCCTTGCCAAGATGAAGAACATGGTTTATTATGAGAAGATACTCAGAGGGTGCCTCAAATTATTTCAGAATTAAGATGGGTTGACTTTCATGTACATTTGCTTGATTTGAACCCTTGTACCACAATTTGAAAATAATGCTTTTGGGGTAATAGACAGCAGGCACACATATCAATTATCAGTGTCACTCCCATCTCTGAATTGTCAGTTACGTTATCCGCTTGTGTCAGAGGGAGTTATTCAATTAAATGTTTCTCAGAAAGTGCTTGGGATCTCTTCCAAGGCTTGTTCTCCTCGTGAGCAGTGGGAAGAGAAACCTTCTGGTGAGTAGGAAGTCAACCTGCTGCTGACTTCAGCTCTCTTTTCAGTCTGGGGTAAAAGAGCTCCTTTCCCCTTTACTGACATTGAATATCACATTCCTTCTATTGTAATGTCATTGAATATCACGTTACTTCTATGTGTGTCCCCAGAGGTTTCCTGGGCTTTCTCCATGATTTACAGGTGGCTGCTCGATGATGCATCCAGTCCTCACTGACATCAGTGTCCTTCCTTCTGGTATGGCAACTTCAGTGAGGGTTTGTGGAAAACTTTCTGTGTTTGACATTTTCTGAAAAATCAAGACTGTTATGATAATAGCTCTAAAATGTTTTGTAACAGCCAGAAACAGACTTTGTAAATCTGAATTACACAGGTCAATGCAGTTAGACAACTAGTGTGTTATACAGTAAATTATATATGGGTATCTTGGTTTGAAAGACAGGTGTCTGCTAGGGAGGGGCAGTACCTCCCTCGGAATGGAGAATTCAAATTCCCTCCCTCCAAATTATTATAATTTAGAAATTAAAGGGGCTTTCAGGCAGAGGTATGGGGGGTAGGAATAACAGTTCTTTACTATTATGTCTAACAAGGCAAACAAACACCAACAACCACAGCATTAGTGACAAACAGACCCAGGAACCTCGAGGGCTTTGGTTTCACAGAGCCCGGGGCAGTTTGATCTCTTGGGATTCCGAGAGCACCAGGCTGGGCGGTGGAAAATCCCGGGCTGGTGGATCAGATGTATCAGAAGCTCTGCAGGGGCAGCTGGAACAGCAGGGATGTCCCGGCAGGGCCGGGCAGTGCGGGGCCACCGAGCAGCAGAAATCCCCAAAGCAGCGCCGAAGGAACAGCGGCGGGACAGGGCCGGGCCGGCTCCAGCAGGGCAGGGGGAGGCAGCTCAGGGTTCCTGGGCACACGAGCAGGTGGTGGTCGGGTTTCCAAAACCAGACAGGGGGGTCACAGCAAACTCCTGCAGAGAGCAGCAGCCTGGCCCTTCTCTCTCTGCCCAGAGCAAGAGAGCGAAGCTGCCCCAGCCCTGTCCTTCACCTGCCCCAAAACTCCTTTATCTCCTCCCCGCTCCAAAAAACTCCCCGAGACCCAAAGAAAGGTAGAGCCAGGTGCTGTAACTCCTCCCCTCTGGCCCCTTTGTTCTGCTGAAACACCTACAAGTACACAGTAGTTAGTTTTCTAGAAACTTATGCGAAAAAAATCTATAAGTAAAAAATAAACTAATCTAACCCCCAACAATGGGCTGTAATTTATGGGTGCAATGTAAGCCAGGATGCCTAAAGCAGAGTAAGGCAAATGTGCTGCTCAGGTATCCCTAACACAGGCAAATTGTGCTGTACTGAAGCTGACGAGACCAGGAGAGGTTAAAATAAAGTCATCATTGGATGTGAACAGGAAACTCCACCCAGTGGAGGGATGGTTGGCATCCAAAGTGTTTCTTGGTTTGCTGCTAAGTGGAATCAGAGTTTTAAAAATCCTTTATGGGCTTTTCTTCATAAAATAGATAACTAACTCAAGCTCGAGTATGAAAATTTTATAGCTACTGACTCCAGTTAGAAACTGCAATGGTTGAACAAGCAACACTCAGCACCTGGCTGAGCATTCTCATGTCAGTGGCAGCTGTGTCAGTCACAGGTGAGGGGGCAGCAGGTTGTCACCTCTGATTTTTGGAAATGAAATTGTTGATATTGGAGCCTTAAAGTTTATGAAGATGAAAGGGCTTATTGTCATGTTCTTAAAAAAATTCAGCCTTTTGACAAAATGGGTTACTAATTACTGCAGTAATATACAGTATTCTATTGTTAGCTGAGACTGATAATAACTTCATAAGTTAAAATGACAGGTGTTTAAAATGTTTTCATAGTAAAAAGTCCCAAATTAACTGTAGCTGTAAAAGCCGTATGCTTCAAAATTTAAACTTCTTTGTTGCCTCTTGAGAGTGAAATCTGTGTGGATCAGTCACGACCACATGAAACTTTCATTTTTATTTGGTGGGCTGATTAAATCCCCCATTGCACCCACTGGCACAAGCCTGGAGAATGACACCAAGTTTTTAACTTTCCTTCAGTATCAATCTGTCTTTGCATAAAACATCTCATGTGACGACTTCAGATGGCACAAATTGTAGAGCCAGCAGGATGGATTATTGATTGTTATTTGAAGCTCTTGATCACTTATTGGCACATCTGTGCAACAAGATTTAACAAAGGCTGGAAATCTAAATGCCATAAAGCAGCTAAAATACAGCTGTTCACACTGTGCACTGCCCTGGAGCTTTCAGTGGTGGCATGAACACCCGGGTTTTGGTGTGATGGGTGACAGGACACAGGGACCATTGATCAGGTGAGGTGTTGCCACTGCTGGGAGGCCAGCTTTGCCCCATGTTGTGTAAAATCTGTTTTCTATCCAAGGGATAACAGGGCTCTCCTGGAGCCTGTCAGGCTGGGAGAGCTGGCATTGTTCACCTGCACAGGAGAAGCTTTGGGGTGACCTCAGTGTGGCCTTGCAGGGCCTGGAGGAGCTGCAGGAAAGATGGAGAGAGACAATTGGCAAGGGCTGGAGGGCCAGGACACAGGGAATGGCTCCCAGTGCCAGAGGACAGGGCTGGATGGGATCTTGGGAATCAGGAATTGTTCCCTGGCAGGGTGGGCAGGCCCTGGCACAGGGTGCCCAGAGCAGCTGTGGCTGCCCCTGGATCCCTGGCAGTGCCCAAGGCCGGGTTGGACACTGGGGCTGGAGCAGCCTGGGACAGTGGGAGGTGTCCCTGCCATGGCAGGGGTGGCACTGGGTGGGCTTGAAGTCCCTTCCAACCCAAACCATTCAGTGGTTGTACAAAGCGTATCTTCTGTGATGGCTAGTATGGCTCTCCTCTGGGTTTTTTTTAGGTGTTTTCAGGGTTGTTTGTTGTTTTCTCCCTCGCTGCTGGGCAGTGTCACTGTGCTGTGGTGGGGCTGTGGTGGCCCTGGCAGTGTGTAACAGGGGACAGCCCTGTTCCCTCCTCACAGAGGTCACCCCTGGGAACAGACACTGGCTCAGTCTGGTGGTGTGGGGGGTCAGGGTCGAGCTCCCCTGTAGCCTGCAGCAGGGACTCTTGGGGACATAGAAGTACTGAGGAAATTTTTCTGGGACTTACAGAATTGTTTAGGTTGGAAAAGGGCTTTAAGATCTGACCTTGAAGCGGCATAATGGGTTTTTGAGATTTTGAGGGTGGTGTTCATACCTGTAGACAAGGGCACTTGTGAGTTTCTTTGTCTTATGCTACAGGCATCCTACAAATTTTTTAAAAAAGAAAAAAAAAACTACAACAACAACAAAAATCACAAACCCAAAAATCCCCAAAAATCACACATGCTACAAAAATTTTTAGGTATTGGATCAATGGGTCAGTTGTGTACAATTTGATTTTTCTGAATTTTGGTTTGTTTGGTTTTATTTTCCTTAACAATTTGTTCAGTAACAAAATTTGAAGTGTCTTCCTTAGGTATATGAATCTTTCCTTTGTCATGCAAACCCCTTGGAGCTCGTCCCCTCTCTCCTGGGCCAGTTTTGCTCCCTGGGCTCAGAGCAGCACTGAAGGATAGTGCAGTGGCAGGGCTTGTCTGTCCCTGTTCTGGGCTCATCCCTCATGCAGCTCAGCTTTTCTGCTTGGCTGGGTTTCTCTATCTTATCTCCTGACGTTTTGCATGCAATATGTTGCACTTTTGCCAGACAGCCCAGGCTACTCCACCGCTGTATAACTGTGCTTGACATTTAATTTAAAATCAAAGATACCATTCTGTAATAGCTTGTTAAGCTGTGCCTCAGTCCCAAGCAATGAAAGTCACCTGATTTTCAGTGGAAGAGGCAATTCACTGCTCTGGCTGTATTTTCAAGATGACTCTGCCTTGGAATAGGAACATAGAAAGGTTAGGTGCCATTCTCTGTCACCCAAACTCAAATTGAAGGCCCGTAATTCATGAGTTGTCAGCCTCAAACTAATTTCACTTCAAATGTATTCATTTCTTACTGGTCTGTAAGCTCTGAAAAAGCAGATGTGTGAATAAACCTGGAATTCTCTATTATTCTGTAATTGCATAGTGAGGAGATTTTTGTGTGAATAATTAACTGCATGGCCTTATATTTCTAAAAGGAACAAGGAAGCAAGGTGAAAACAATTAAATCTATATTTATACCAAAGAAGTTTTTTAAGCATGAACTAAGGGCTGGGTCTTGATATGTTCATTTCAGTTGCTGGCTGGAGTATTTGTTGGAAATTAAGCCTTTTGTGCAGTTTGTTTGAGTTTCTTCAGTGAAATAGAAGAGCCAAAAGGGGTCTCAATTCCATGAAAAATGTGGTTGCATCAAACAAATCTACAAACTTGTCAGTGTTTCGTAGCCAAATGTCTACATTTATAGTAGAGGACATTACACGTTCACAGTTCAGTTGTTTCTTCCAAAACAGACAAAAAGCTGAGGAATTTCATGTTCCCCACAGTGGAGCACTTTGCCTGTAGTGATTTTGTCTCTGATCCCTGTGTAAGATCCACTGTGACTCCAAGAAACATTTTTGGGATGTGCTTCACTCAAAATTATGAAAAGTGGGCGTGAAATTTTGGTTCTGTAAAAGCAATGCTGAATACGGGAGAAAAGCTGGGCAAGCAGGGACAAAATTTCTGGATGTATTTAGGATAACAAATCACAAAACTGTTTCCAGGTTTCATTATTTAGAACATTCTCTGTGACAATATCTAATCCAAACACAGCCTGTCCTGTCACACAAGTGTATGTGAAGGGACTTGAAAGTATCCGGGGTATCACAAAGCTGTACCTTAAAGAGAAAATAGATACCTACATGATCCACGACTGGTGGGACCTGAACAGGGGAGCTGTTGTTCTGCTGGTGCTAAGGCAGTACCTGCAGCTGCCTCCCTCCTGCCTGTGCAGGTGGCACTGGCAGCAGGGACAGGCAGGGTGCCCTGCCTGCAGCAGGGACTCGGGGTCATGGAGGCACTGAGGGAATTTCTTCAGGAATCATAGAATTGCTTAGGTTGGAAAAGGACTTTAAAATCCTAAATTAACACAGCACTGCCAAGGCCACCACTGAACCGTGTCACAAGTGCCACATCCACATGGCTTTAACCCCTTCAGGGGGGACAGGGACTCCACCCCTCCCTGGGCAGCTGGGCCAGGCTGGAGAACCCTTCCAGTGAGGAAATTGTTCCTGATACCCAACCTGAGCCTCTCCTCCTGTCCCTGGGAGCACAGCCCGACCCCCCGGCTGTCCCCTCCTGTCAAGANGGGGCCCCTTGCCCTCGGCCCCCCCGGGGCTGTGCCACCCCTGCCAGCAGCACCCCGGGCTGTGCCCGCCCGTCCCCAGCACCCCGGGGCTGGCACAGCCGGGTGCCCTCGGGGCTGGCACCCCTGGGCTGTTCCCGCCCGTCCCTGGGACCCCCGGGCTATGCCCACCCGTCCCCAGCACCCCGGGGCTCTTTCCAGCCCCCTGCCCCAGTTCAGGGGTCCCCTCCTGAAGAATGTCCTGGAGATGAAGAAATGAAGAATTTCCTGGACAGCTGAAGTCTGTCCCAGCCTTTGCACATTTATTGTTAATTGTGAAGCAATTAATGGATTCTGGTAACATCTCAGAGTAGTCTCAGCCATCGGGTGCTTTAAACCATAACCTCTATTTTAGAAGTACAGTGATTGTTTTGGAATTAATGGTGAGTTTTAAGGCGTGTACCATTTGAAAACCTTCCTGGCACGAGTGAAACCTAATTTCACGTATTTCAGGCTCCCTGGCATTCATGTGACCAATCCATTCTGCCTTGGAGGTGACTAATAGCAATTAAGAGCCAGAAGATGTCATTATGATCTGTGAGGGGGCAGTCCCTGCTGCAGCTGTTGCAGTTTAAACACAGAACCCGCGGTTAAAGCAGGCACGGGCACATTTTTGGGGCTGCCGTGTTTAATGCAGGAGTTGCTGCGGTGCTGCAGGGCGGTGTGCTGTGCTCAGAGGTCGGCACAAGCCACACCATGCACTGAATTTGGGTATTTCTCGAATGCTGGGCTGCAGTGAACAGGCATTTATGGGAGGTGTTGCACAGGGGATAATGGTTTGGATTTGGGGAATGAGGAGGAGCCTTTAGGATTCATTAGGGTTGCTTTTCTCCTTCGCCTGAAATAGGCAGAGTATTAAATGATTGATGACCCTCTCTGGGGTTAGTGCATGTTGGTATGTGTGGGTTTGGGGCTTTTTGGCCCTGTCTCTGCCTGGGGATTGTCAGGACATGCTGATGACAGCTGCCCAGGGTTTGGAGCAGCTTTGTCCTCTGGGTCACGGGGCTGCAGCAGAACCTCAGATTGCCCTGGAGAGGTCTGTGCCCCCACTGGAGAATTGTGCCAGAACTAAAATTTGAATAAAAGCATAACAGAAGAGCCATGTTCTCTTTGCTACCTCAACTGGCTATCAGGGACAAAGTTACCTGTAATGTGTGTTTTCAGATTTTTGAGGGGTTTTTGCTTATGGGGTTTGTTGGTTGGTTATTTTTGTGGGGTGTTTTTATGAGTGTGTGTTTATGGTTTTGCTTTGGGGTTTTGTTTTTTTGTTGTTGATAATTTTTGTGGTTTTGGGTGTTTTGTGTGGGTTATTTTTGGTTGGTTGTTTTTGGGTTTTTGGTGGTTTTTTGTGGGGTGGTTTGCTTTGGTTTGGGTTTTTGTTTGTTTTGATTTCTTGTTTG
>VXBR01001048.1:257785-287417 GCA_013400215.1 Cisticola juncidis
TTTTTTTTTTTTTTTTTTTTTTTTTTTTTTTTTTTTTGGAAGAGAAGAATTTTGTTAGAAATCAGAAATCTGCTTTCTGACTGACTGATAAGGTCCAAGTAAGAGAAACTGGAGCTTTGTGGAGCATTTCCAGAAGTTCTTGTTGTGCTTTACCTTGCTTTGAGGATTTATTAGAAACTGAATTTCTAGTTTGCCAAAAATTATGTAGAGATCTTACCTTTGGTGGGCAGCCATTTAAAATTAATGTTATATGCTGTGTCAGTTGGAAATATGAGAAAATATCTGGGTGAGAAATGATGGAAGTTCAAGTTTCCTCCTCAAGATGGAGGAAAAAGAGACTGAAACTTCACACAGGAACATCTCTTCAAAGAGCCCATTTCAAGGTTGTGACAGGGGGAGATCTTCAAATAATATTATTCAAATATTTTAACATGAATTTGGGAGCTAATGTTACAAAATCCAGATTTTAGACTTAAAGGTCAAACACGCTGCGTTAAACCAAGGAAACTAATTTATATGAGAACAGATAAATATCTCCTTCCAGCCTTCTAGAATAGGCCACTAAATATTTTTTAATTGTGGCTGGTCAATAGTTACTTAATCTGTTTAATCACTGCCAACCTTTAGCAGCTTCCTGCTAATGAATGAAGGCTGTTAATGCTCATTTCTCTCCCTTCTCTTGCCCTGCCCTGCTCCCTAAAAATGAGTTCTTTTGTATTGCAATAGAAAACCTTCAGAGACTTTCAGGAAATTATCCCTGACAGCCAAGCTCATGCTTACAGTTACAAAGTGATCTCATGGCCATGCATGGGAAAAATAATGTTATTTTTCATAGCAATTAACTTACATCTTGTGGTGATTTATTGGAAATCACTACGAAAAACCTGCCCAGGATATTTGCTTCAATTGAGATGATAATCCTCATTTTCTCCTGAATCAACAGATCAAACTCTTTCAATCCTTCCTGTTCTTGATGGAGCTATTCCTCCTCCCACACTGCCTCCCCTCTCCACTTCTACTTTAGTGGCTTTTGTCCTTTTTCTCCTCTCAAAATCACAGCGGATGATTTTTTTTTTTATTTCAGGAGGTGTGGAAGGACAGAAACTCCAGGTTCTTCATATCCAACAGAGCCAATGGCTGCAAACCTCATTTCTGTTAATGAAAACATCCAGATTTGGTTTGTAGAAGGCTTTGAAAATGTGGCTTTGACATCTGCTGAGCTATGTCTGACCTCAGGATACTTGAGAGTTCCTCAGAAGATTTTCCTGTCACCAACTTTGACTTATTTCAGGTTTTGCTGACTTGAGGCTGGGACAATGAGTTGATATGTACATTGAATTAATATTTTTGTAGTTGCTTGGGAATTCTCTTGCATTTCCTTACATGAATACTTCAGAATTCTACAAGAGTACATTAAAGAGGTTTCTTACACCAGTAACTGCTCTATTTGTTGGCATGTAAAGCAAGACAGAAGATTTAACTGTTGTGTGCAGAATGTTAGCTACATCATGAAATACTAAAAACCCATTTTTTCCTGGCTGTTCTTCCACTTGGAAGAGCTGTTGGACACTCCTGCTTAATTGGAACTGGAAAGCATCTTGCAAATTGGGTTTTGGGTGTAGTTTGGTTGTTAAGTGAAGCTTGCCGAATTATTTTGCTGCATTCCTGCTATAATCTTGTGGTTTAGAATGGGTTGGTTTGACTAAGTTAAAAAGTGTCTTAAAAAAAGAATGAAAACAAATAGAACCAAAACTCAACCTTTGGTTGTTTTAGGGCAAAATTACCTAAGTGAGGGGCTTTTAGTGCTGCTGTCCTGAAGGATCCCAGCACAGAGCTCCAGTTCCAGCCCACGTGGGACACTTCCTCTCCCCCCAACACTGCTGCATGAGTGACACGATTATCGTGTGGCAGGAAAAAATTGATAATCCTGTTTCAGCTCCCTGTTTCCTATTTGGTAATTCTTGTTAAAACTTCTGGAGACAAAGAACTCGTTTTTTGTGATCTGTTTTCCAGGAGCTTTAAAAAGTGAGAGCTTTGTGTGCATTAAGAAAGAGCATTGTGTGTCACTAAATGAAGACAGCAATGAAGATGTTTTTGAGAGAGTAATACCCTGTTGATACACATTATTTTGGAGGTAGATCTTCCACAGTGGGAGCTTTTTTTCCAAGGGCTGCTCCTGTCCCAACAACGTGGAAATCTTCAAAGGGACTCCTTCATCAATATGCAAATCTTCAAAAGGGGAATTACACAATAAGAAGAAAACTCTCAAAGGGAAAGTGGTTACCCAAAGATGTAAAAATCTTTGTCAGGGACAGCTCCTCAGTGATTTAAAAGTTTTCCAAAGTGGAAATCACCTCAAGCAATGCAAATTCTCTCTGTGCATGGGAAAGCACAGAGAAAGCTCTTGTGTAATCTTTAAAGTGGCAGGAAATGTTCTCTTGAAAATGTTTTAAATGGCATTTTCCAGAATTGGCGCTGTAAGTACAGTCCCACTACTGTGGGATACCTTGAGGGTGGTGAAGCTTTTGAGTTTACCAGAGGAGTTTTGGTTATGTCTTTATCAGATGGAGATCAGGCTGTGAAGCAGCACTTTGAGATAAGTGATTTTTATTTGGCTCTTAATGGAGAGTTATGAACTGCTGGATGTGGTTCATTAAGCAGCTATTCATCAATTCTTTTATATTTGCAGCAGATATATTATCTATGTTTACTTTGAAGCAACAAGTCCAACTTTACAAGGACCAGAAGCCTTGCTGGTATCACAACAACTGGGGAGGGGATTCATGTTGTCTTCTGCTTGTCCCGAATGTTTGATGATGGGATGCCCACAGTGTCCTGAGGGACAGGGAGGACCTTGGGCTGACAGGCACCTTATTCTGTGTATCTTTGCACCTGGCAGCTTTTTTATTTCCTAAAGATCAGATGTGTTCCTAATAGCAGAAAAGCAAGGTTAGCTAAACTGCAATGAAGTATTTGTTTTTTCTGGAAAAGCAGCACAACACTCATCTTCACTCCAGCCACGTGCTCAGTACTGGGGTGGTTTTGAAGATTTTGGGTCCCAGTCCTTGAAGGAAGCAGAAGGGGCCCTGCTCTGGTGTTGGGGTGTGCTCTCTCCAGTACCTGAGGTGGTCTCGGGTGTTGACTGCGACTTTGCTGGAAGAAATCACCATGTTGTCCCAAATAAAAGGCAGATATTTTAAGCCCCTTCTATCCCAATTAGCCAGACAATTCTGATAGCCACCAGAGGTCTGTTTTAGTAGCTGTCAGCTCCTGAGTTCTGAAGCCCTGCTTGCTGTGCCTGCCCTGAAAGCCTGGTGCCTTTGCTGAGCTGTGGGTGTGGAAATGGCAATTCTAATCCATGGTGTAAATAGCCCAGCTCAGCAAGTAGAACTTGCAGGGAAAGCTGTACTTACTTGACTGGCTCTTTGCTCACTTGTTGAACCTGGTTAATCATATTTTCTGAGAACAGCACAAGCCTTTCTATATATGGTGACTGCAACATATACCCTGTATTTCAGTTTGATTTTGAAATATCACCCAGATGATTTGTGTTTGCTCTGTGCTGAAAGAATATAAAGGAAGTCATTATTCTCATTCTGTTTAAGCTGGAGATTTACTCCATTTCCATAAACCTAAGACGACAGCCTCTTTTCAAGATAATTCACATACTGTGCCTCACAAGCTTCCTGCTTATGATATCTGAAAGAGAAACAGCTAGAAGAAGAAAAAGCAAATCATTTTCACTCAGTAAGTAGATTTTCCACCAAATATCTCAAAGGTGATGCTGCTCTCAAATGATCTCTCAGGTTTTGGGGTTTGCTGCCATAAAGTGAAATAATGACTATTTGTAATTATTAGTAATGAGGAGAAATATTATATTTCAAGTAGCAGTTATTTCATATTATAGCATTGATATGTTGAGCACACATCCTGTTCAAGCACGATTTTGTTATTTTAGAAACTGGCTTCTGGGTTCTGTGCATGGAAGGTGACCTGGGGGTTAACAACTCTTACAGTTCCCTATTAAAAACTGGAGCTGGCTTGTGTTGAAGGAAGCTGTCATTCTGCCCAGGAGATGTGGGCTTTGCTAGTAGGAAAGGACAGAAACAGAGTCTGCTATGTACCACACTCCTGTCGTATTTTACCTCTAGCTGGCAAAACTCTTCTGTTTGCATAAACATGGTTATTGTGGCCAATATATCAAACCATGATCCACACAAACACAGAGCACTTTCTGGAATGGCTTCAGAAGTGTGGTAGAGATCTGAAGCAGAAAAGCTGGCAGCTTCCAGCAGTGAGATATTCTCTATCAGGTTATAATATTTGCAAGGTATAAACACTCATGTTGTTTCTCTCTTTTTGAAGAAAAGCAAAATAAAGATCCTGTGGCCCTGCAGTGAAAATGCAATGTGTGGGTGGACATCCCAGTGCTGAGTGCTGGCCGATAATTAAGGCAGTCCCTTAATGGCTTTAGCCCCAAAAGCAGGCATGGAAAATGGTGAAAAAACTGGGAGGGGCAAAGGAGCTTCATAAGGTGTTGCTAAATGCACACAATTCTCAGCAAAAGAGCTTCTAATAAGAGGATTGTCCTTGAGAACCTGTACAAGCTCTGCCCATAGCTCAGCGGGGCTCCAGTCTGGTGTTCCCAGGCAGGGAAGGGAAGGAGCACATCCCTGGGAGAGCCTCGGGGCAGGGATGCAGTGTCCGTGCCCCCAAAATGCTGGGTGAATTTGGGAACTGTCAAAGGGGCTTATCCTGTGGGCTTGGGGAGAAGCCAAGCAGAAGAAGGGGTGGAGGAGGGCTGACACTGATATTCTAGGAGCTAAAAGGGCTCTTGCATTGCTTTGATTTATGGGATAACTACATTAAGGAAATTTTGGGTTTTTTCTTTTTTTTTTTTTTTTTTGTCAGTACAGATGTGTTGCAGTGAGATAAAAGGAACACAAAACATACAGGTTTCCAAAATGAGAGAAATTGGTCTTTATTACATCTAAGCACCCTTACTTAAATTACTTCTTTTATTTATTTATTTATATATATATATATATATATCTAATGCCATGACATTAATTTACCTTCCCATGGGATTTTCCACTCAGGGCTGACTTTGTGGAACAGTGGTTGGAGTGTAGTAGAACTATCAGAATTGGGGGGTACTGGTTCCAATGCATAATGCTGGTTTTTCATCCAATTTTTGCATATTTTTCACGTATTCTTCTCATAGGTAGTGGCAAGATGTTTAGCGATACTGTTTCTATATGAAAAAATAAACATGAATTGTTGGTATCTTATTTTTAAAAATTGTTTCAAAGTTCTTTGCATGTTCTTGGAAACAAGAGCAAACATGTTCTGCAGAGCACAGGTAGTGTGAGAGGAAGTTTTCCTTCTCTGGGTGAAAATAGACCCTTTTTGTCTCTGTATCAGACCTGTTACTGGTGCCAGAATGGTGTGGCTAATTGAGACAGAATGTGTTTAAAATACCTTCCTTGAATTTGTGACAACATGCTAATTTTCTTCTGACAACCTTGCAGTCAACACCTGACAGGTCATGGAAGTTTATTTTATTTGCATGAGTATAAGTGATGGGGCCCTGATAGCCACAGGTTCACATCTGCACACAATCAGACACGGGAGTGATTTAAATTACAGCTTAAGACAAATATTCTCCCCCAACTTGAGCCAGGACTCTCAGGGATGAGTGCATGAAGAGGATTTTCTGTGCAACAAGGAACATGTTGTTGGGTCTTCCCTGTGCAGAGGTGACCAGAAAATGTGGCAAAAGGGGTCCATGGATGCTCTGGTTGCAGCCCCACCTCAGAAAGCCTTTCCTAGAGCAGCAGGTGACACAGCTCCCCTTGTAGGTTCTAATGCAGGTTTGTGGAGCAGCTGGAATTGCAGCTGGAATGGGTTTCCTGGTTTGCTGGGGTTGGGAGCAGGGAGCGAGCCCTGCCGGGTTCTCAGAGCGCTCTCCATGGCCCACAGCACACCCCGTGCTGCCCTTTGGGTGCCTTGGGATTTTTGGCCTCTCACTCCCTTCTGTGTGGTGGGAAATGGCTCCTCCCTCTCTGCTCTCCAAACCTGAGCCTCCAGCCTCAGCTGGACCTTTCTGTTTGGAAATGAGTCTTTTTGGAGCCCTCAGCTGGGCCAGTGGGTGCCTCTGTTTCCCTTTCCTGCTCTGCCCTCAGATCTCATCTCTGTGGAAGGGAGGAATTCGCTGCCATGCTCCACAGGTGAGAAAGAATTTCTGACCTGGAAATACAACTTGTTTGCTGTCCAGGGCTCAGCCAAGTGTCAGTGTTGGATTTAAGGCTGGCAGTGACTCTCTCATCCTTCCAATCCATTTTTAGCATCCTCAGATCCACTCCTGGTAGGACTGATCTGAGGCCCAACAAGGACAATTGGAAGTGTTTGAAAACTGCCTTTGAATAAACAATAAATGCAGCTTTTATTCACAATGAGTTATAAAACATTACTGATACAAATACTAATATTTAGAAAATGGGGTTGAAAGGAAATTAACAAAATGCTTTCCACTTAAGCATTGGGTTTTGGGTTTTTTTTCTTCTGTGTGAGACAGTATTTGTTATGTATTAAGTGAGGAATTTTCTTTGAGGGGATTGATTTAACACTAATCTTGGTCTCTGGAGTATGTCATTAATGTGTTTCTGCAGAAATGTCAGGTATTTTGAATGGTTTAATAATACATATAGAATGTAAATTTGGTGTACTGTAAAGTCTGCCAAAGAAATACTTAAATATCCAGGCTACTGTATTCCATGCCTTGGAAAAGAATCTTCTCTAAATGCCTGTGTGTGCACATGAATGTTGTCACTAAATGGATAAATAAAATTTGGGCTCTGGGCAGGAATTTTGAATCACTGCTTCTGAGGTGGGTGATTTTGGGGTTTAGTTTTTGTTTTGTTAAAATTAGTGTTTCATACAAATTTAAATAAAAACTTTCTCAAAAAAAGGGAGAAATAATATTCATGAAGATGATGTTCTTTTCCTTCAAAGATGTGCACTTCACCAGCACCTGCACAGTAAAAATCATCTTTAGGTTTTAAACCGGAGTTTGTTTCCTCTTAGTATTTGAACACCAGGGCGTTAAATCTTATTGCTGTTTATAAGAGTGTTTTGAAATGCTTGATGTCCCAGTAAAGAAGGAACCCATTAGTGAGATATTATTATAACTACAGTTTTTTTCAAGGTGACATTTCCTGGTGCAGAAAAGCCCGGTCTGTCAGTGGATATGAGAGTTCAGACATGAGCTTCCATGCCTCCCGTGTTGGCCACGCTGGCAGGGTAGCTCATGGCATCGATGGATCTGGCTCTTTATTCTGCATCTGAGCTCCTTGCAGCAGGGCACAGTGCTGTATTCTGAATTTACTCCAGCATGTGTGCTCATTCTGGAGAGCTGCTTTGCTTAAAGCACCGATATGGTGCATGGCAGGGTTCCTATCTGACCATGAGAATCTGAATTTGGGAACAGTACATTGTTCCTTTGGAGCTGTGAAGCTGGGGATTTTCACACCAACTTAAAATACACCCCCCCACCCCACCCCAAAATACAAAAAGTAATGACAACTTTATGGAAAACAGATCTGTCTCTCAATTGACTTAAAATTCAGCCCTTGAATGAAAAGAAGAAAAGCTGTAGTAAAGAAATCTCAGTATTTGTTTAGCTTTTTAATTTTTATTTTGCAAAGTACCTGAATCTCCCTTTCTGCTGGGACAGGGAGGTGGTGAGAAGCTTTGACTGGCTTGACTCTTCTGTTAATTCAAGTAAGCATTGAGTGATTTGAGCTGTAGCACTGATTCCACTTTGGCTTTCCAAAGTGCTCGGCATTGGCTCTGCTCTGCTCCTGATGCTTTTGTTGCAGCTATTGGGAGTTTTGGGTGCAAGGAGCAGCAAAGCTGCTAATAGGATTCTCAGTATTTTTTGTTGTTTCTGGAAGCATTTGTTTGCAAGGTTGAGAAAGTGAATTGATTTGCATAGTGAAGGTTATTTCTCCAGTAAAGAGAGCTAGTTTCATTTTTGAATGAAGGTTTGTTTTGACAGAAAACATTTATATGTGGAAAATGTGAGTTTAAAAAGACCTTGGCAAGCATTCGATTCTTATTCTCCTTTTCCCTTCTACTATGAAATAAAATAACTTTCCAGGTATGGCCATCCTGGTTCTCTTGGCAACTGATGCAAAAAAAAGTCAATTTCCCATGTGCTGTGCTCAACTGAACTTAGTGTTTGCTGAAAGATAAATACAAGTATCAGAGGCTGTGCAAAAGCTTCATTAATCATCCCTCTTGCTGAAGTGGGGAGCACTGTGAGCACAGGGTTGGAAATGTAGTGACAGCAATTATTGACTTATTGTGTTAATGATATGACAGCTTGTTATAAATTACCAGAGGTTAATGGGATAAGGGGTTGCTGTAAAACCTCTTGAAAACTGATGATGTATTATTTTCTTTACTTTCCTTCATAAATATGTATTTGAGGCTGTAGGAATAACTTTGCAGTTCTTTATTTCCAGTTGCAGTGTAGGGATTTGTCAGTGATTGGACACCCGGCAGGGACACTTTTGGGCTGCTGGGGTGTAAATAGAGCTGGTCCCTCTCTGTCTTGCTGTTCCTCTGCAAAGCTGTGCCTTGGCTCTTCCCCTGTGCCCTGCCCGCAGACGCACAGAGTCATTTGCTTTTCCTGAACCTCCTGACAAGAGATTGTTGTTCTTGTGTCCTGGCTATGGATATGGATGTGCTGCTTTCCCATCATGCTGTGCTCTGCTCTGGGATTTGAGGTTTCTCTTGTTCCCTGATTTCTCCTAAGAGCTTTGCGAGTAAAACCCACCAATTCTTCCTCTTGGAGATTTGAGAGCTGCTATTTGCTGCTCTCTGTGCAGTGATTGGGCATTACCAGGATATAAATACGTACTTTTGTTATAGCCTAAGCCCTCCTGTTTCAGGAAGGGAGATGCCTTGATCAATACAACATGTTAAAAACATATTTCAAAGATAAATAAACATGGGTTTTGTCCCCAGCACGGTATGCTGTAAACCAGCAATTACTAAATATAAGGTGGAAGTCACCTAGTACTGTGTGTGCCAGCCTAAATATCTTTTTTAAAAGTTTTTAATTCATTTTTGTATCTTGTTGATTCTCTAGAAATATTCACTGTAAGATTTATGGCTTTTTTTGTGACAGACAGATGATCTGCTGGTGATGACAGATTCTGATTTGGCAAATACGTTTAATTCTGAATCATGCTTCTTGCTGATAAAGCAGGATCAAGGAATGGCATGAGGATTAGCTCAGGATTTGGGAACACAGGCACAGGATATAAAGCATTATTATCCCTGGCAATATGGGCCAAATTCTAACTTTAAAAATTACAGTTCTAGAATGTGCTAAACCAGGTTTAAAACCATACGTTTTGCTGGTCTGAATTTTTTTAATTCTGTTCAGCTCCTTTTAGTCCAGGGACTTGGTTATTCCTTATTTCCCTCTGGATTTTAGATCTGCTAACAGAGCAGATCTTGGTTAGAGCAGTTGTCCAAAGCCAAGTTTTGTAACCAAATCCTCCCATCAAGAAACTTCAGTCCACAGGTTCCCAGCTGGCATTGCTGCTGGATCTAGTGTTTGAGTACAAGTACCCAAAACCATGAACAATTATGATGGTAGAAGAGAGCTTGCCTGCACAAGTTCCTCTCTCTTTCACTAATCTGTATATTTTTTAAAAATTTTGAGCGTCTTTTTTTTTGTTTATTTGTTTTTTTTTTCCTGAATTCAGACAAAAAGGATCCTTCAGCATCAGGATGCTGTTTTACATCTGGCCACCATCACCAGATCTGCCTTCAGGATGGTTTCTTTCAAGCTCTTCCTCATCTCAAAGGGTCACATCTGCCAAAACATCCTTTGTTCAATGTGTCGGCCAGGAAGTTGTGTGCCAGATTTGTGTATTTGTGACAGAAAACCTCAAAAGGCTGCCTAGAGTATATCTGAGGAGGGGAATCTTTTAAACAGGCAGCTACAGACACAGTAATTTGGGAAAGCATCTCCTGTAAGCTTTTCACAGTCCTGTTGTTGCTAACTGGTTTTATAGATGTCTTCTCAACACCTAACGGTGATTGCTGTCACCCTCTGTGAGAAATGAATCCCTTCTCTTCATTAGTCTCCAAAATGCATCCATTAGGAAAAAAACATTTATAATTAACCAATGCAGAATGGAACAAAACTTTCAGTGTTACAGTGCGTGACATTGTTGGCTGAGTCACATTCCTGGGGAGATAATTTCGTGTCTTTATTGAAATGCATTAAATGTGGTTGAGTAGAAGGGAATGCATCAGGTACTGAAGAACAATCAGAGCACATCTTGTAAATCATTTACAGAAACAAGACAGCCTTACATCAATGCTAATTAGTTGAGAGTTTCCAGAGTTTTCAGGAGAAAACTTGGTGTAAGCAAAACCTGAAAGCTGTGGTTTCTGGAAGAATGGATAGGGAGGATTAAAAATATATATTGGTAAGTTAGATTGCTGTTGACTGTGTAAATAAATGGAAAGATTGCTGTCAGAAACTTGTCAGCCTGTGTCAGTAAACAGTAAGTGTATAATAAATAAATTTTTAAGGACCTGTAAAACCCCCGTGTGTCCCTCAGGAACTATAGTGCAAGCAAAGGTGTTACACACTTGCATGGAAATCCTGTTCTTTTAGCTTGAATTGGTATTTCAAACCTAAAGCACCCCCTTCTCACCTGTCTCCTTACATCTCTCTTTAATCAAGTATTTGGAAAACCAACAGTGTCAGCTACTCCTCCTGCCTTTTTATCTTCACAAGGACAACTCTGTAAAATTGTGGGGAGAGAAAAAAACCCAAACAACAAACTTGTAAAATATTAGGGAGAAATAACTATAGTGGCTGTTTTTATAATTGGTTTTCAATGTTATTAGCAAGGAGAGGTTTACTGTATGAACACCTCAGCAATTAGGAGAGGAGCCCCAGAAAAATCAGTTTTTAGCAGTCAGGATAGTTTATGTGTCCTCTGGGGTTTGCTTGCACAGATTTACCTTGATTATAAGTTTAGCAGATTAATTTCTGGATGAGTGCCTGTTAGAGATCATGGTATTGCAGGAGGGGAAATGAGTGTTTTTAATGCCCTCTAAGTGCTGGTCTCTCCAGGTATGAGAGAGAAGCATCCCTGGAAGGCTGCACAGGCCAGGCTGAGCCATCCTTGTACATGCTTTGAATTTTTCCAAGAGATTGAAGCACCCATTTACTCTGTCACAAGCAGAGGAGTAAAGTAGAATTATCTCAAATAAAAGGCAGGTGCCAGACAAGACCATGGGTTTCAGGAGACTCTAACCCCCACTCCCAGGGCCTCAGCTGGCAATGGAATGCTCTTTTCCAACAGGAATGAGTGGTGTACATGTGGGGCATGGCCCTTTGTTATAGTTGCAGAGAGTTATTCATAAATCTGGTCTTTATGATTTTTTCAGGGTTCAAAATCCAGCTCAGTGCTGATGAACCTGAGCGTTCCCTACGTCACTTTTCTTAAACATGTTTTATTAGTGCTCATTATCCCCATGAATTAGTGCTTCCTCAGCTTGGAGCAAGAGGCAGGATTGTCTGTCTGGAGGAGGATGAGGTGTCACTGCTGTGATTTCTCCTGCATTTCTGGAGCAGAGTCCTGCTCTTGGCCAGGATGAGCCCTCATGGGTTCTTGCAGCCATGGGATACCCTGAACAACAATTTCCATAAGTTCAGCTCCCTAAACCATCAAAGATATTTGTTCTGAAGTCTGAACTTATCCAAGGGCTTTATCCCTTCCTCTCTTCATTTACTTTAGGAGATATTTCAGTCAAACTGGAAGGAAAATTACTTTTTTCCTACTTTTTTTATAATTTCTCACCTCGTCTTGCACTGGGATACAGCTGGTGCCACTCTATTTAAATGTTTCTGAATCCAAGATAAATTCTTCAGCTGCCATAGACTGATCTGTATAATTCCCTCTCTTGATGTTTTTAAAGAAAAATATATTTTTCTGTATTCCTTTCTAATTCACTATTACAAACCAAAATTCAACCACTCAAGCTGCACAGTGCATTGCTGTGTTCAGCAGATAATGGTGGTATTTGGTGCAGGGTTTTGTGTTCTGTGTTTTTTTTTGTTTTGTTTTGTTTTTTGGGAGGGTTTATTTGTTGTTGTTTGTTTTGTTTTGTTTTGTGTTTTGTTTGGGTTTTTTTGGGTTTTTTTGTTGTGGTTTTTTTTTGGTGGTGGTTTTTTTTTTTTTTTTTGCAAGCTCTCTTAGCAATCTTTTTCCTTCTATTCCAGTCTTTCTAATCTTGACCTTATTACTAATGTGTTCCATCCCTCTTCCTAACTTGGGAAATTGTTCTTGCCTTCAGATTGCCTCAGGCCAGCAGAGGGGAACAAAGGGCCAGCACACACAATCAGCCCTGGAAATGTTAATTGATATTTTACCACTTCTGAACAATTAAATCCCAGGATAACAAACCACAATTCATTAGGCTATTTCCACATTTTTCAAGATTACCCAAAGCTGTGTCTGAGGACAACAACAGACATTTCTTGTGTGCAGACACATTCCTCACATCCTGCCTGTCCTGGTTTTTGAGGATTCCATGGAGCTGAAGAATTAGTGGACATTCCTCCACTGGAGCTGCCTCCCCAGTGTGGATTTTCACTTCAGATGAGTAATTCCCATAGAAATGTAATCGGGCAACTGCAGCTCTGATATTGGAGTTGCTAATTTAGGCCTCTGATCCTGAAAGAAGCCCTGGATAAGGGACAAACCTTATGCTTGCAGAATTCTCTAAAGTCAGTGCCTGATATAGAATTGAATCTTTAGCAAATGCTTTATTTTAAGAAAATATGGACTAAGTTTCAGTCAGAGGGAATTTAAAACTGAGAATTTTTTTAGGGATTTTATCTGAAAGACTTTTTGTAGTAATTTGATTGCCACTTATTTACAGGCTCAGAGTATAACTAAACTCAGTTCCTTTAAATAATGCGAGCTAAGAAATAAATTTAGAATCATTTACAATTCTTAGAACGAAAAGATTTGTTAAAATCAAACAGAAATAAAATCCAAAGGAAAACAAAAACAAATGAAAAGGTCTCAAAATGAAAACCCCAAACCAGCACAGGGGCAGAGAGAATGAGAAGAACCCGAGGTTTACTGAATGGCTGGATGCTGCTCTAGTGACTGCGTATATGCTACAGTCCTGACCAGAATTTTGATCATTACAGCATTATTAAAGATGCCTTTTCAGTTTTTTTACCTGCCCACACTCACAGCATTAGCTCTTTAATGCCCTGCTGCACAGCATTACAGGAATAAAAAGTGTGGACTAATAATGGTCATGGACCTTAGCTTTGGAATTAGCATAATGGAAAGAGATCCTGAAAGAAAAAATCATCTTTCTGTAGGTGACCTCTTAGCACTCTTGATTCCATTTCACACTGGAATTTAAATGAATTCTGTGAGGGTTTTGTGGGGTGAAGGGAGAAAATGCTTATTGTTCCTGGGAGTCATTGACAAGGGAGCCCAGCCGGGGTCAGGCGGGTTTGGGGCACAGCTGGGGTCACCCCGATGCTGAAAACACTCTGGGTGTGGTAACATCAAAGTCTGTGAGACACCATGGGTTTTTGGTAATCGGGAGGGCTTGAGTTGAGTTGATGATAATTTTTTAGTGGTTTTTGGGGCAGGGAGCACGTGTGGGCACTGACCCAGGGCTGAGGCTGCTCTCACCCTGCAGGGCACCCTCATCCTGAGCGAGATGGCTTCTGGGCTACACCAGATCTGTTCTAACTAAAATTCCTTTTTGTATTCAAAATATTTCCCTGACTGCAACAATTTATATCTGAGTAGTGTGAAAAATTTCAATTAACAAGTTTCTCTGATTATCCATGACCGGAGGTAGCTATGTAAGAATAAGAGTTGTCTTAAGAGTCCAATAATATTTTCAAAAATTCAGATAAATCTAGCTAAAATTCTTGCACAGAAGTTGCATGCAAACCCAAGCTTTTAGGATTTTTCAACCTCTATTGATCCTTCCCACTGTTTTTTAATAGAATATGCACTTCTTTCATAGGGGTAAGAATGAGATAAATGAGAAAAATGGTGGAAATAGATATGAAAATACATGCTGTAATAGTATTGAACTACAACTTAAAGAGCACTGGCTATTTTTGAAGCATTCTGAGATCATGGTGATGCTGCTGTTGCCAGCAGTGGTGCAGGCTCACCTTGAGCACCCTGAGCAGTTCTGGGCCCCTCAGTTTCAGAGGATGTGAAGGTTCCTGGGTGCAGCCACAGGGCAGCAGCAGAGGTGGAAAGGCTGCCAGGAGTGTCCTGTCAGGGGTCTCTAGAGGATGTTCTGTACCCTCTGCTGGCTGTGGGGGCTGTCACCAGGTTCCTCTGAATCCACCACCTTTTTTCTAGCTAATTCTTCCACACAGGCTGGAGAAACAGCATTGGACCAATTTGTGCACGTGAAATAAAACAGGGAACAGCTCACTTGCTATATATACACTTATATTTATATTCGTATTTCTATTTTTCTTTATGTGTCTAATTTTTATATTTATGTTTATATTTTATATTTATGTATATTTTAAAAAGCCTAATTTCATTAACCACAATGCCAAATCTTTCCCAAGAACAGGGTTATGTTTGAAATGGAAAGTTCATTACTATAACATCAAGATAAGGGGAAGATGTTGAGACATCTATCTTCTTCTGTGGGGATGTTGCAGTGATTTAGTGCATTGGGGTTTTGCCTCATATAAATGTACCAAAATTATATCGTATTGAGAAGAGCTGCATTTATAAACTAAAAATATGTCCTGCCTTGTAAACAACATTCAGTGTGGAACAGCAAAGGAATTGAAGAACCAGCTGTAAAACCCAGTGAAGTCAGCAGATACCTTTGCATTGATCTCACAGGACATCCAGGCCCTCAGCTGATTTTATGTGTTCTTGGGGTATGAAACCCTGTGGAAAATAAATTTGGAGTTGAAAATAAATGGAGTTGAACTGCCATCTGGGCAGCCTGACATCATTCTGACTGCTCCAAGGAAAACCAAAGAAAACCTCTGTCTCATCCTTAGTATTATCCCTTGGAAAGAAATTTCTGGGAACAATTCATTTGCTTGTGGCCTGAGTTGATGATATATTCCAGCTCTTTCCCACTGTACTCAGAAAAAGCTCCTCTCTCTCTAAATCTCTTAGGCCTTTTACCGCAGCCTTGAAAGTCCATCTCTGTGTAAGTGGGGTAATCCTGGCTTGTGATGTTCCCCAGGTTCTGCTGGGTGGTAGCTGCTGTTGATTCTTGGATCAGACATCACTCCCTTCAGTTTTACCCTATTTGAAGGCAATAATTTCCTCTGGAGGATGCAATGTTCTGCACTAATCATAACCCACGCTGGGCACCTGGGGCCTATTTTGGGCCATTGTTTTAACTCCTTGGAGAAATGTGGATTTCTCTTTCTGCCTAGAGTGCACCCAAATGTGCACAAATCCTTCTTGTTTGGTGCTGTGTTGGGTTTTTTTTTTTAACCCATACAGAATTTCCATTGTTTAATTGTGTGAGTAATAAAAATGTAAATTTAAAATCTGGAGGTTGAGCTTAAAATGTGCTCAGCTATGACTGAAGAGAGAGGATAGAAGAGCTCAGTACACACTTGTGTCAGACTTTGAGGCCTGTGCATCCCACATAGGACTATTTTGGCAGCACAAAACTCGAGCTCCTCATTGAGCAGGTGGCTGGGATGCTGCAGTTCAGGCCAGCCCTGCTCTCTGGGATGGGCAATCCAACATCTCTGCCTTCCCCCAACGGTGCTGCCACAGGGTGTGCACAGCTCAGACACTTCCAAAGGTCTCAGCACCCCAGAGTTTCACTCCTGGCAGATCTCAGGCTGCCAAAGAGAACTTGCAAACCATAAGGAGAGGGCTTGTAGGTGCTCAGGGCAATTTCCTGACCCATTCAATAATTCTCAGGAAGAGCAAGAAAAGCAAAATAGCTCAAGATCATTTTGAACCTAAACCCAAGAGCAACAGTGGCTGGTAGACCTAAGTGTGTTACAGAGCTCTGCTAGAGAGTGGAGCCAAGGAAAAGAACATCACCCTATAACCTGATGAAATCTAATAAAAAATTCTGTGCCACTTTGCCTGCTGGAGAGGACGGGAGCGTGTACTGAAGAATGTTCAAAATCAATGGAATACTACAATGTAAGAATTGAGAAAGTTCTCAAGCTTTCCTTATTTGTCACAGGAGGAGTCTGCAAACTTAGCAAATGTAACTTGTTGTTTGTTTGCAACTGCTTGCTCAAAACAGTCTGTAAATTATTGCAGTAACCAGAGTGTGCCTAAACTTTTAGGGATATTGGGCCACATGAGGTTTGCTTGGTAAAAGTGCATCACTTGAGAAGCTTTGGTTCTGAATCTGGAAAGAGATGGCAGAGGAACAACGGAATCACACGGACCTCTGTTCCTTGCCCTCTGGAGATGGCTGTGGAGGCTCTGCTGGAGGGCAGGGTCCTCCAGGGTTGCTGTCCCCCTGAACGATGCCACACGCTGCTGGGGGCAGTCACTGGTGCCCAGTGCTGCACAGGGCAGTTGCACTTAGGGAAGATAAGGAACACTGGGGCTTCTAATCACAAATTAGGGTCACTTAAGCCCCCAGTGGCCTAACTGTGCTCGGTCCTGGTGAAAAAGACAACTTGTTAGTGACAATGAGGGGGCATTGAAGGCTGTCCTGCCAGCTCAGCTGCAGCTCCCTGCAGATGCAGCAGTGTGTGTGAGCATTCCTCCTCTCCCACCTCCCTTTGTTGTGTCCTGTTAGCAGCAGCAGGTTTTAATTACAGCCAAACCTCGGTGCCTCCTTCTGGGTGTGCTCACAATTCAGCCAAGTGGCAGGGAGCAGTTTGAGAGGTGATATTATTCCCTGTTAAGGCTTGTGAGAAGCGACAGGAGAGAAGTACTGCTGGCAAGAAATCCTCTGTTTTTCTAAAGGAATCCTAAGCAACTACTGGTATTTGTCTGCAAGGAATACCTTAAAATCAAATGGAATGAAAACTTGACAAGACAGCCTTTTATTTTGTTGGGGGAGAAAAGGGAGAACTAGAAGAAATCCCTTTCTTTTTTCTTTCTCCAGTTCTCATGTTTTAGTATCAAAACCTCTACATTATGTGTAAGTTTTTTAAGGGCTGTCTAAATGGTTTTGGATAGGCATCTGCTGACTTAGCTCTGGAAATTTTAGCTTTTCATTAGCTCCAAGTGCTGTGAAAGGCAAAGAGAACAGAAGTTGTTTTATTCTGAAGGTTTGGGAGCCCTGTGGTGAAGGTGGAGCCTGTTCAGCTCTCAGCTCCATGGCCCAGCACAGCCCACAACAGGTTAATCTCCCCAGAGCCATTCCCATACATCCAAGACTAAACAAGGAGCAGACTTTAAAGGCTTTAAGTTGGGCTGCAGTTAACTGCAAGCAGCTGCTGGGAGATAACAGAGTTTCCACTGGAGCAGGAGCCCCTCTGCCCCTGCACAATGGGACCATTCTCCAAGGGCTGCTTGGAAGGAGTCACTTCTGTCTGGCAATAATCAGAATTAAGTGGTGGGGGTAGGGGAGCCAGTTGTTGGATCTTGCTGTCCAAACTGACATTTATAGAGCAATTCTGCTTCTGCTACCGAAAGCCAAAACATACAAATCCATCTTATCCAGACTATTAAGAAATAGGGAGTGATTTTTTTTCTTCCATTCTCTTTTCTTTGCTGCCTCTGTTCTGCATCAACATTTATTTGAATAATGAGGAAAGAATGATATTAGCAAACCTTCGTGTATCTTTTAGAATCTAGGAATATGATGTTAGAATTCAATCCAAACAGTACCTGGTGTAAACGTACATCTTTAGAAATTCATCTAGCTCGTTGAAGCCATACTGTAAAACATTAAAAGTTCTTTTGTTTTACAACTTTCAATAGACTGAAATGTTAGCAGAAGAATCTTTTTGAGGAGAGATCTCAAAGCCAATTGGTTCTGTTCCAAATCAAAAGTAAGAAGGCTATGAAAAGATGTAATTTGAACACTTCTTGGCAGTTAGTGATTTGTTAAATAGTTTGGTTTTAATTGCTTTCAAAAGTGAAGAAGGAAAAATCTTTTGTAATTCGGGCTTCTAGAGAGAAAAAAACCTTAGCAAGTGTGGGAAATCAGGCTGTTAATATTAGAAGTTACAATGTGACTCACACAGTGCATAATCTCTGCAATAGCACAAGCAGCAGAAATGGAGACAAAGAACCAGATGTGCAAACTTCCTACCAGTTCAATTCCAGCTTTTAATCAGCAGCAGGAGTTCTTTGTTCCCCATTTCCCAGCTCAGACACAGCTCAGGAGCAGGACTCGAGGAGGTACTGCAGGAAAAGGGCTTTGCCATCTGCACTCCAGAGAGGGCCTGGGTGCAGCAGCCTCCCAAAGCTGGCACAGGGGTGTGAGAGGGGGTACCCAGAGGTATTCCAGACCCTGCAGCCTGCTAAGGAACTGCTCCACAGCTGAGCCAGGCACAAACCTGGCTGTCTGACTTTGTAATCACTTCCTGCAGACCCAAAGAGCTTTCTGACTGCAGGCAGTAAAGGAGAGTTATGCTCCTCAGAGCAAAGCCAACTTGCAGGTTATTAATGTAATCAGAGACTGGGATAATTGTTCTGTGACTCCTTCCATCCTGGGAGAAGTCCCTCGTGCTCTGTGGGTGTGGAGATGCTTCTGCCTCTACCAGAAGCAAAACTCCTTTGCAGACAGCAAGTTGGGATCCCCACAGGTGGGGTAAAGGTGTCACCACACCCTGCCCTGTTTGCTGTGGGGCACAGAAATGTGGCAAACACCTTCCCAGAGCTGCCATCCAGCATCACCTGCAGCAGAACTGGAGGCTGCTGCTCCAGTGCTGCCTTATACACATTTCATGTGACCTGGAGTCATTGGTGTTTCCCATTCAAGACTCAGGGGCAGAGGGATGCTGAATAAAGCCAAAAGCTCTGCCTTTTCCTTGCTGTCTTGTCAGGCTGGGATCCCTCATGAGGCTGCAGAGCACAGGTAACCCTTGCCAAACCTGCTTTGTCCTTCAGCCTTCACATGGGCTCCACTGTAGAATTGCACTTTGCATTAATAATTTGGAAAACTCAAAAAGTCAAAGCTGGCTTTGAACTGGGAGCCTTGTGGGATGGTGTCTGTCTGAGGATGTATCTCCTTACCTGAAAACCTGTTAGCAAAGGTAAGACAACTGTTGAAAAATTGTTCCTGGATCGTTGTTTGCCAGTGGTTTCCTTTACTGAAACTTCCACATTGTAATTATAAATGGAATTTGTTTTTAAATAGAAGAGAACTTATCCTGATGTCCAAGTGGAGATTAATAATTTGAATCCTAAAATAATTAATCAGCAGTGTTCATTATCAAAGTAATTTTTAAAGAAACATTAAAGTGCCACTCATTTGTTGCACAAACTTTATCACTTTTGGTGGGATTACTGTAGGGCTAAAGGAAAATTGGCAGGATTTCTGCTGAAACTCCTCCTGATATATGTTACACTATAATATACAAGTCTGCCACCAGACTGTGAGCCTGGTTGTGCTGGCTTAAATTGTTCAGTCCTGCTTTAAGAACCCAGCTAGTCCCAGGGGCTGTTCTAGCTTAGAAAAGAGCTTTTAAAAACCAGCCCTGATTTACACCACGGTGCTAAGGGTGTGAACAACTTTCTTATTGATTTCAACCACATCCCAAATTGCTGTTGATGGTCTGCACCCCTCTTCTGCAACCTTTAATCCCATGATCATCACCAAACAAGAGCCTCTCCCATGGAGCAGGGCTCCCCATGCACAGGAGCTCCAGGGGCTGCGGGTGCTCTTCCCTCTCCCTGGGAAGGAACAAGGCGCCCTCATGCTTTGGAGCCTGGGTCTTTTGGGCTAAATTTCTTGGGAAACAGATGGATTGTACTGATATGCTCAAATAGAGATTCACACAGCTGCACAGGCTTACACCAGCAGAATATTTAGGTCTGGATGATTTGGGCTTTTCCCCAAGGACATGTTTATAATAAAGCGCCTCCTGCACAGTCTATAAGTACACAGCAGAGGTAGGACAGTCCCTACAGCAGCCCTTGTCAAGCACTGTGCTGTCCTTTAATTGTGATTGCAGCCCTCACATCATATCATATCATATCATATCATATCATATCATATCATATCATATCATATCATATCATATCATATCATATCATATCATACTTGGGCACAGCCTGAGAGACACAGTGGAACTCACTGGAAGTTGCTGAGTTCTGCTCTGCGGTAGCTCAACAGGATTTTTGTTCCATTCTTCCTGAAATAGTGGCATCAGACAGGCTTGGACAGATCTTCTGTTTGGCCTTGTCATGAATGGTTTCATCTTTAATGAAAGTGTGTGTTGGTGGACTTGTAGGCTATAGGTCAATGTTACTTAATGAAGTTTGTGCCCATTGTGCACAAACTGTAAAGTGTTTAGTCATTATGAATCAATGAATGTTTCTATATCTATAAATATATATTTTAATATATGTGTATATATAAATTCTTACATATATAATATATATATTTATATATACACATACTTTCTTACATAAACACACAAAGAAGAAAAGGACCACAAAGAAGTCAGAGACTGAGGAATGTAAAACAAGTAGAGGAAGTTTCCTCTGCCAAATTCAAAATTTCTATTTTGTGTAGTCATACCGTTTTTGAGTTGCTCACTCAGTCTTGCATTATGTGCAGCAAGTAACTGCCTTTGCCTTACAGATCTTTTAAATCTTGTAGCCTAAAAATGAAATTTCCACAAAAATAGAAACAGTTTTAGAATTAATTGACACTTTGTGTTTTTTTAGCAACTGTTCATTCACCTAAATAATTCATTCATTTCATTTTCTGTATTTTAATCTTCTACAGTGTAACATTTCTCCACCAACTTTCGTTAATCCCGTGCCTTTTTTTAGATTACCATTCTTTCTTCTGCTATTGCTTAAGCAGTGGCACATGCTGAGCATGTGAATCCTTACCAAATCTGTTTTGTCAGCTTTCAAAAACTTTTGTTCTGGTCAAGAACATAGACTTCTGCAAAGGAAAAAAGGGGCCATGTGCTTTTGAAGAGTCATAGAGTCATATTTTTTTTCTGTGTTGGGTTTTGTGTCATCTTTCCAGGGCTTCTCAGGGTTTCTGTGCACAGAAAATGCCTGGACTGAAAGGTGGGGTTTGATTTTGATGTACTGTTTCTTTCTTTTTTTTTTTTTTACCTTTTTTTTTCCTTAGTAGCAAAGATCTCCTTTGTGTTGGAGTCTTAAATGGCCTTGAAAACACTCTACACAACTGAAGAGATCTTGCAATAAAAGTAGCTAGGCATTTTGGAAGAAAGGCAGAAACTAGGAAGTTCCATTTCTGTTCAATTTTCACTCTCATCAGGTAAACGCTGCTAAGAATTATTTCCTGCTGAAACTTCTGGGTCGTATTAATAGATTACAGAGAAACAATCAAAATAAAGCAATAGAAGAAGTCAGAAGAGCTCTGCTTCAGGACTCCTGGAAGAACATCTTTGCAGGATTTATTTGCTGAATGACAATAAAGATAAGCGAACCCCTAAGCCTGTCAGATTTCCTTGTTGTTCAGCTTAGAAAAACTTCAAGCTGCTTGGGATTTTTTGCCATTTCTGCATAATGATTTCTTGTTGGATAATTTGAAACATTTTGCCAGTGTGTGCTAAAATGTGTGATTATTCCTGGCAGTGCCCAAGGCCAGGTTGGACAGTGGGGCTTGGAGCAGCCTGAGACAGTGGAAGGTGTCCCTGCTGTGGCAGGGGTGGCACTGGATGGGCTTTAAGATCTTCTAACCCAGTCCTTTTTAAGTCTTTCCTGAAAACAAATAATGTCATGCACATAGCTAAACTATTTTTTTTAATTGGTGTAATTTTTCATGTCCTAAACCTCTTGCAAAGGCAGGATGTTTGCATCTGCGGGTGCACACAGCCCCCAGCAAGGAAAGCCACAGCAATGGCAGAAAGGGAACCAAAAGGAATAATCTTTCCTGGTAGAGAGAGAATAAAATCCTCTTCAAGGGAAGTGATTTCAAGGCCTCTAGTCACAAGGGTGCCAACCACACTGTGCCTGGCACCACAGTCTTCTAGGGAGCTGGGCACAGCTCTCCAATCCAATCCCTGCATTGCTCTGCAAAGTTTGGCATCATGTTTGTCATCACCGACTTTATTCAGTTTGAGAGACACTTTCCTGAGCTTGGCAAGTTTCAGGAGGTATTGCACCATTTGGTTGCATCTGGAGAACCTGTCTGCCTCGAGCCCTGAGGACAATTTTGGCAGTCAGAATGTAAGAAGCTGCTGGTTCTTTCCTGGGTTGTTTTTCCCATCTCAGCCGAGCCCCAGCTGTGCCCAAGGCTGGCTGCAGGTCCTGGGGCAGAGCTCCTGCACCCCTCAGCCTCCCCGAGGTCTGAGCAGGGGCTGCAGCTCCAGCAGCCCCAGGGCCCTTCCCTCCCTTCCCTCCCTTCCCTGGGCTGTGGGGGAGCCCCGGGATCCAGGCTGGGTTGGGAGGATCTCAAAGTCATCCAGTGCCACCCCTGCCATGGCAGGGACACCTCCCCCTGTCCCAGGCTGCTCCAGCCCCAGTGTCCAACCTGGCCTTGGGCACTGCCAGGGATGGGATATCCCCAACTTCACTGGAAGTCCAACATGCCCTCCTTCATTTTAGTCTTCCTCTAGTTGTCTATATATGTATTTTATTTTATTAATGAAAGTTAAACTAACAAATCTTTTCTCTTACATGTCCTAATCTCTCTGAACATTTGTTTGCAATTATTTTGTGTGCAACTTTTTGTGCTGCTTTCAATCAGAATAATTTCTACCAAAAATGCAAAGCTGAAGTTAGTTGAAACTTTGCAGGCTCTATAACTTAAGCAGAAAGAGCTCTTTGTGCCTTTCAGATTTCTTGCATGCATTGAATTTTTTTGGGCACCATCACGGGTGTGTGCTTTTGCACTACTTTTCACTTTTAGTGAAACCTAATCTCAAATCTGATGGGGTTTTTTAAGTATTCCTAGGTCAGGACCTCACACCTAAATCAAAATATTTAAAAGGTGCTCAAGGATTTCAATCATTAGCAAAATTTGGTTTAAATCTTAAAGCACAGCTAAATGAGTGGATTCCAAATTAGAAGGTGTTTTTCCTCTAGTGTAAGACCTCCTACCACTCACAGTTCAAAATCTGATTTTATGGATATATGAGATCAGCATGGGTTTCCAAAACACAGCCTTTGCCACCCAGTGGGGTGGGTGAGTTAATTTTTTTCTTTGTTGCCAGAGAATTTATTTTGAAGACTTTTTTATGCTATTTCTCAATTAAAGATGGTAAATGAAAATAGAACCAGGAACTAGAAAATTCAAGGTTGTGAAGTAGGTGATGAGATCTTGTGTCTTTCTGTTTTGTTACTTTTCTGTTTTGTTACAACACAAAAGTTTTAGTGTACCTATCAAGTTCTGCTTCAAAATCTGGAAATAACACTGTCATAAGAACTATGTCAACACTCCCCTTCAAACCCCAAATTACCTGACAGAGAATTTTCTCCTGTCTCTGAGGGTCATTTGGCTGTGATACTTTTCTGGCAAATGTTGTTATATTTGGCTTTCCTTGATTTTTGTTGCTTGTGGATCAGACAGTGTTAGAACTGACCTTCATCTAAGAGGTCAGTGTCCATAAGAGACAATCTGGTATTCTTTAGTTTAGGGGAGCAGAATAGAAGTGTTAATATATTTAATGGTTGTAAATCAAAGTTTTTAGTGACTTAGTTAAGTCACTAAAATGGAAAGTACAAAAAAAAAATCTAAAAAGTGCTTTAGTTTGTGGATGTAAATTCAGAAATATGCAAGGACAGAAGCAGGTAAAAGAATCCTTTGTTTGCTGTGTGCTGTGGGGACCAGCAATGTAACTGCTCCATGTTATGTTTGGGATCTGGCACTGGATGGCAGGAAATTGGAGTTTCTGTCAACTTTATCCCTTTTGGAAGCAGCTTTAGGCTCTCCATGGGTCTTCACCTTATGCCTGCAGCCCTGGCCCTTCCCTGGAGTGAAGCCACCCTGCCTGGAGCCAGCTGTGCTTTAGTCAGAGCCTGGGAATGATTTGGGGTTGGGCCCAAGTTAGTCCTGGTTTTAGGCAATCGACGAGGGCTTAAACATAATAAAAACTCTGCTGGATTCTTATTGCCTCACTTTTAGTTTGGTCATTAGCTATTCTGTTAATAGCTATTATTAGAAAAAAAAATCAATACTTTGACAAATATGACAGATTTGACAAACCAAAGATGGTGGAGGACTGAGATGCTTAAGGAAAGAATTGTTCTCAAAATTTGCTCAGAATTTACAGCAAGGCTGTCAACTTCTGTTAGTTCAGCTGGTAATATTTTATTTTCTATTGTTCTGTATGTAAAGTACAGGAAATATGGGAGACACTGGAGAACCTTTTGGGAATTTTAATCAAACCACCAAGTGTCCAAAAATGTTTTAATCATTTTAAGCTTCCGTGGGAGGGAAGGAGGAGAGATTTTTTTCTCTCTCTTTATTTCAGCTCTTTTGTGAAAAGGCATCCAAAGCTAATTAAATGTTGATTAATTTCTTTCATTTCATGTTAAGTATATTCTGAAGTTATAATTCACCAATATTATATTCTGATTTTTATTTATTCAGATGATAAATAAGTTTGCATATGTTCTATGCATAAGAGTGTGGTTTTCTCTGTCAATTTGTTGTTTTATATAACTTAAATCTAACTTTGTTAACTGAATAAACAGAATTTTCACTGACATAATGGCACCACAGTCTCCTCAGTAAGGGAGGAGGGCAATGGTTCAAAAATTAGCCTATTAATTGTGTCACATTGTGAAAATGATATTAAACCACTTACACTATTACTCTTGTAATTGTTCCTTTCAGAATAATGGTGAAGCTGTTTTGAGTGTTGGCAATTACATTTCAAATCAGAGCAGTGGCCCTGCCTGTGAGGGTAAATCCACCAAGTTTGGGTTTCAAGGAAAACATCCTGGTTTACATTAGGTTGTCCCAGATTTGAGGGAGATCTCATCTGTTCTTACAGGGGATGTCAGAAAGGGTTAGAAACCATAATTTCTCTGAACTGTGTTTTCCTGTGAAATTTTCAATGGGCTCTGGGTGTGCTTTTCATTGCAGAGAAGAGGAGGGGGAGCAGCTGGGTTTGAGGGATGGAAAGGAATCTTCTGCCTCGTTTGGAAAACTGGAGGTGTTAAGGTGAGGAGGGTTACTTAGTCCAGTATCCATGTTCCTGGATAAGTGGTTTATGAATTTCATTTTATGAAGAAGTTTTCCTCTGGTTAAATTGAAATTATTTTACTGAGGAGGGCCCTGCTGGACAAAGTCCCTGCTGTGCTGGTGGCACTGGGGAAGGCCATCCCACACAGTCCCCAAACGCACTGGGCCCAGAGGTGTTCTGCTTTACTGCTTGAAATATCCCCAGGGCTGGAATAATTCTGGAGACTGTCCTGGGCAAATTTAGGAGACTAACCCAGAGGAGAAGCTTCTGACAGTGCACTGAGTCCCTGCTTTGCAGCTGGGGGCTCTGAGGCTGCTCTCCATTTGGCTCAAGCTAAAAGACCCCAGTGTTGTTTATATTCAATTGCTCTGATCCCCAGAATTCAGTGAGAAATGCAGTTTAGCTGCACCTGAGGAATGCAGCCACTCTGTGCCAGCCCCTTGAATATTAATGAAGAAATTGGGCTGTCAGTGCTCTCTCCTCACATCTGTTCCCCAGCAAGGAAAACCATTCCCCAAGCACTGGGGTCTGAACACACAAATAGATTTTTAAAATGAAATCGTTACAAGAGCAGAAATCTAATCCTTCAGTTAATCACCAGCAATATTTGAAAAGAGAGGAGCTATTGTGTGTCTGCCTTGCCTCCCCTCAGGTGAGCAGCAGGAATAAAGCACATCAGGAAATGAAATGTGTGTAAATCACTGAAAAGGAGAAGTTGACCAAAGTTGCATTTCAAGGTATTCAAAGAGCAGGAGAATCTGGATGAGAGGTGGGGAAAAAAAAATCTGTTCAACTTCTGAAAAATGGAAAACATTTATTTTATGTTTCAAATGTGACTTCTGCACTAAGACAAAAAGGGTTTCATTTGAGGGGCTTTTAAAGGCAGGCATCCTTGTATTCACGATTTCAAGAATTTTAGCAGAAAGAGGATAATTATTTTTTCTTAAATTCTGACTTCTTAAAATTTTGTCCTCCAGGGAAACAGGCAAATCTTTCTTTCTGTCCTAAACTGGAGAGAAATACAGGATGTATTTCAACTGTTTCAGTAGAAGATCACCAGATTTTTGGGTATGATTTAGAGGTATTTTTAATATTTACTCTGTATTTGCTCTGCATCTCAACATAGAGAGTGTTTTTTTTCCCCTGGATCTGAAGAGTGGTTTGTTCTGTTTGCCCATCTGTGAATTGACAGGATTTTAGGTGTCTCACAGGAAAACAACAGCTCTTCAATGATGCATTCCCTGTTCCCTGGCAAGTTCACTGTTCATGTGAACAGGGCTAGAATGAGAGACAGACACATCAATTCTTCATGGAGAGACGGAAAAAAGGCTGCAGTCCACAGGGTTGGAAATGAACAGCACCTCTCTCTTGGTTTTGAGGCGTGTTTTTTTTCAAAGCACACATCCAAACTCTAAAAACTTGCTGGAGACCTATTTTAGCTTGCTAGAATTTTGGGTCAAGCTGTCCCTAGAAGGATGTTCTTTATGGTTGCAAAAAGTGCGAATTGGGAGAGGTCTGAGCTTTAGTTCTGCATGGTTTTCCATGCGATTCCTGAGCAATTAGTGGGTAATCAGTGAGAGTGTCCTGCTGCCCTCAGCCTTGTGGTGAGGATTGTTACAGACCCGCAGCTCGAGCTGCTGCTGTGGGCTGTGCCAGAGCCCTGGGCACGGATCACCTCCAGTGGGGCAGCCTGAAAGCCCCGTCAGGGGATGCCTGGTGGGTCAGCCCCTCTGACCATCAACACTGCCTCATCCTGCTCCTCCAGGAAATCCTCCTGCAGTGCTGCCCACACACAGACCAGGGGGAAGACAGTTCAGTGGGTGGAAAAGTCATCTTGTGTTTAGAACATGAAATATAAAAGGGCAAATAAAATCACACACATGCAATGACTGGAAATTTCTCTAATTTCATTGTGAAAATGGGATAAACCACATGATCTTGGGGTGGGTTTCAAACATTAGGGTCACGCTGTCCCTTGCTGTGGTCCGGGGTGCCTTCATGCAAGAAATTGCTTTCAGAGTTTCGTCTGACTCCAAAGCAGATATTCCTTAGATGGACAGTTATTTAGTTGTGCAGTTTCTGCAAATGCCATAGGAAGAGGGCAAAAAAGTGCAGGAGCAGCTTTTCCCAGGGAAGGATTCTTCTTTGCATTTGTGTGCTTGGCTGTGAGCTGAACCCAGCAGCTTTGCAGACCTGTGCCAGGCTGTTTTTATTTTAACAAGTCAAACATTAAAGAGGCTGTGGCTGTCTGCAAAAAGCCTCCATGCAAGAGTTAGCTCCAGGAGTGCCTGGGGCAGGGGGTAGGGGTGGGGTGATAGATGGCAGGGCTGCTTAGGAGGGTTTTATTCCTTCCATCGTGGAGCTGATGCTCTGTGTGTGTAAATAAAATAATACGTTTCTTCTGCCTTTGGCACTTCTGTGTGGACTGTTGCTATAAAGGCAAAAATCCTTTAAATATTTTAAATAATTTTTTTTGTATTCAGAGTAAGAACATCTTGTTGTCAGGGGTTATGTGTTGGGAAAAGTATTGAATATTCTTAAGGTGGGCCACTTCCACTGTAGGAGAAAGCTCAACATGTGTCTGGTCTGATGAAAAAGCCTCTTGCATCTTTCTGCAAAAGATGCAAAAAAAAGATGCAAAAGATCGACCTTTCTGCAAGGTCAGTGGTTCCATTACAGCAGCTAAGAGGTGAGAACACTATAATAACTTTAAAATATTAGAATATAAGAATACTATAACAATTTATTCTGTAAAGCTGATAGGCAAATGCAAAGTTAGCCTTTAAAAAGGAAGGCACAATTGTTGTCAGTGTATTGCGCTAGAATTCTATGCTTTTGTTGCTATTTTTTCCCCTAATCTAAAAAGATATGTAAAAGAAGGTTTGAAGTATGTAATTTAGGAAATTCTTATTGCACTTTTTTCTTGTTGGCACACATTTATTATAAGCTGTATGGACCTGGGCAATATTAGTGTAACTGCAGTTGTGTGCATTAGGAACTGGGTTTGCCGAGCACCCGCAGCTGCCAGGACCTGCCCTTCCTTGGGCCACCTGCTGAGCACACCTGGGCCTTCCCCTTCCAGTGCACCCAGCCCAACAGCCCTGACAGCTCCGGAAAATGCAGCAGTGGCTGCCTCGAGTTCCATCTGTGCACGTCCAGCCCTTCTGGAGGCAGAAGGGGAAAGAAGGAAATGGGATTTGGGGTGGTGGGGAGGGACAAGGATCACTGAATCCTGCAAGGATTTGTTCAGGGGGTGGTGGCCACAACCTCACCTATGTGCAGCCTCCGTGCTGGCGTGGCAAACGATATCTGGGTAGTGTCAGGCAGCAGAGTTTGGGGCAGGGAGCTGTGGCAGAATTAGCACTGCTTTGCCACAGCTGAATACAGCAGAATAAAATATTTCCCTCCTTGAGGCTTGCAGGTACACAAGTAAATCTCAAGAGACATGTTAATCTGAACCAGTAATTTGTAATATAACTCAGCTAAGCATTAACAAATCCATTTGATACAGGCCTGATAAGTTTTTTTAAAAAAATTTTGAATGCTTAAAGTGTTGTATGCACCAAAGCTGATGTGTCAAGATACACGTGTGTAAGTTATTTCCCTTTCCTCCCCCGTTTATCATCAGTGACTGCAAGAATAAAAAACTGTTATATGTTTCTGGATCTTACAGTTTTACTTTGTTTTATTGTGACATCTGTCACACAAAAAGTTTTATCCTCCTAAGCATCTTACAAAGAACTGCTTTTTTCGTGGTGAGGACTTAATCTTTGATCATGACATATTTCAACCAAGATGTGTCACTTAGACACTGTTTTCTTGAAACTGAGGAACTCTTGGAGGTGTTTACTACTAAACAGAACTTTGGGGAAAAAGAGAATATAATTTTTTTTGTGTCATAAAGAATATTACGATGCAAATGGGAACAATTTCAAAAGAAGTAGAAAAGAGGAGAAGTATAAAACCTCAATAACAAGAGAATGTGCAAGTCTTCAGTTGTTCCATGCTGTCTTGATTTTTTTTTCCTCAAAGAATGGCAACTGTCTCATGTATAGCAGCTTCATAAAAACAGGCTTAGTTGTACTGCTTTGAAAAAATGTGAGACCAAATTCTGAGCTCAAATATAAGTAACAAACCTCCGCTCATGCTACTGAAATTTCACTATTACACACCAAGAGAGAACTTTGTGCTTCAGGTTGCATGGGTCTCATTTGGTTTGGATTTCTACCAGGAATCATAATGCATGAATATGTCTTCATCTTTTTTTTTTTTTTT
>VXBR01001048.1:300108-368514 GCA_013400215.1 Cisticola juncidis
AACCCAAACCAAAAAACCAGCTTGGTAAATAACCTGGTGTTGCAATAAAAAAAAACCTTATAATGCCTTTTCTCAAAGTTACAATGATGAAAATATAGAGATTGACTTTGTTGTTCAATTTTCAGTATTCAGCTGTGTTTGAATAGGTTCTGAGGCCTTTGAACACTGGCTTTATAAGGTAGTATTAACACTATTCATTGACTAATCAGCAGTGTTTTGTTTGTAGAAGTAGGAACATAGTGAATTTTATTTATTTTAGTAGTACATCAGAGTACTTGTCACTGTGGAGAGCTTTGGGATCTGTCTTTTGCTCTGCTGCTGTTTGGAACAAGGCTGGGCCTCAGAGCTGGTCAGGATTTTGTCTGGAGAAGATCAGGGAGATGTGACTTTTTACTGGAAATAGGTGTCATGAATGTGGACATGTGTACAACAGCTCAGGCACAGATGAGAAATCCTGATTGTTTGAGGGAATAAGTCTCTGATTGTATCAGCAAATTTCTGATCACAACATTCTGCCTTTATTGGTTGTTTCTAGTATGTGTTGTCTCATTTGGGGGCTGCTTGGGATATTCTCTTCTGCCAATGTCCATCTGAATCCTGGATCACTGAGGCTGGAGAAGCCCTCCCAGCCCATGGATTCCCTGCCATGCCCTATCCCCCCCTTGTCCCCAGCCCAGAGCACTGAGTGCCACCTCCAGCCCTTCCTGGGACACCTCAGGGATGGGCACTCCACCCCCTGAGAGGTGACTCTGGCACTTGGCCAATACTCCTCTACAAAAGTTATCCATGAAGCAGAGCCTTTCCAAAAGCAGATTTCCAGGTGAAATCTCTTGTCAGCTCCCCACCTTTCTAGGCAGGTTGCACAGAAGAACATATTCAATTAGTAAAGTTTGAGAAATTGAAATGGTTCTATAATTTTAAGATTATTAGGCCTCCTAAAGTGTGAAGAGAGCACTGAGGTCTCTGTGTCTCCTCGGAGAGACAGAGTGGAAGCACCAGCAGGCTGGAGATGTGTTAGTGCAGCACCAGGGGTTATTAAGAGGGAGGCAAGGGGCACTTGTAGCTAGTTTTGGGCCAGTCAGCACAAATCCATGGAGACTGTCCATGCAGTGTTAGCTCAAACAGTCCCTTTATTGAGAACAGAAGCTGTAATGTACAATGAAATGACACCAGACAAGATTATGGGGGAATGTAATGAAGTTTGCAGTGTCAGAAGATAGGATGATTCAATACCAGATGCCAGGCACAGCCTTCCTACACCTCCATCTTATGTTTTCTTGTTTTAATGAAAATTAAGTTCCTTAAGAAGAAAAAAGGCAAGGGAAGCTGAGCTGGAATTGTCATTTTGATGCTGGAGGAGAGTTGATAATTATGCACCTATTCCAGCATGCACTTTCCACTCTTCCTGCTAAAGATCACTTGGTTTATATCATCACTCCTCTCATGTTGAGACTTCTGTGCTCTTGTACCCATTTGTTGTGTCCTTCCTCTCTGATTTCCTCACACAGGTCCTTCTTTCATTCTTTCTCAGTGCTACTCTACTGTTTAGGACCTTTCTCCCAGGTTTCTTGATGTCACTCTGGAGGTGTAGGTTAATAAGAGGATATTACTGTGACAGGATCTCCCTTGTTTTGCCTCCCTTATTTCAAGTGTTCCTCCTCTGATCATCACTTACTCAGAACCTCTCTGTAATTCAGAATTCCTGTCCTTGGTGTCAAATGGGTTTAGCAAGACACTCATTTGCCTTTCACACTTTTTTTTCCTGTTGCAATTCCCAGAAATGAGATGATTGCCCATAATTAAGGTCACAGTTAGAGAAACTCACATTTCTTCTTTTGAGAACATTGAGGAAAATCCGTGGGGTCTGTACAGAGCAACCTCTCCATGTTGGAAGGTCAGTTATTGGATCCCTTTCTTCAAGGGTCTGCAGGCAGAGCTTTGAGAAGATTGTGGATAATTCAGGTGAGATACTTGTTTGGCATTAAAAAAACCTTAGCAGGAGAATGGAGCATGCTGACACAAGTTGTCTGTGACAGAAGGCAACAGAAATTTTGTTTTGCTTGTGTTTTTCCACCTGGGATGTGGGGGCCATGCAAGGAATTGCAGAACACTCATCCTTAAACCTACCAGAGAGGCCAATATGAAACAATTTCACAGACGTGCTTTGCCAGATTTGTGACTTGATGGTTAATGTTGGATAGTGAGCCAGCCCCAGTCCTGCCATGCTGTTCTTTTTTGTTTTGTAAATAAACCCCCCATTCTCAGGCCCTGGCTGTGCTGGCTCCTGTCAGAAGCGTGGCAGGGTGGGAAGAGGTCAATCCAATCTGGAGTAAAACATTATTTAAAGTTGCTTTACCCAGTGTCTTGATGGTAACCACACAAGGATTTCTAATTTGGTTTGTTTGATACAGATTCACAGGTTTTGGGGCAGAATAAACCCATACAAACAGTGCAGGAGAAATTATTGCCCATTATTACAAAAGAGGTGAGGAGAAGTTGGATGCAATTATGTGCAAGACCTGTTCTGTGGTGTTGAAAACATCAACACAAATAAATGTCTTCATTACGTTGTGAAATACGGTGCAAATTACTTTTTCAAAAGCTATTGTTCCCTTGAATGCCTTCAATGCCCAGACACAACACCTTTATATATATATTTATATAAATATATATGTATATATAGCACCACATTTTGGCTGAATTTCAAGAGGAAAAGTCTCTGTCTTTCACTTTTGTGGCCTTGGCTGTTAGAAATGCCCTTAAATTTTTTTACCTCTCTTTCTAAAAAAAGAGTTAATAAGGAAGGATGCTGCAATGCTTTTATTTTAAAAAATAAAAATAACTTTAGGCTCCAAGGCTATTAGTTGTGGTAAAATTATATAAGGTAGCAGTGAAACTCTAGAACTGGGATTATCTGCTGAGCGGGGGAATCCTTCCAAAAGAGCTGAGGCAGAAGTTTGCAGCTCTCAAGCTGAGGGTAGTGGAACATAACCAGAATGTGTTTGTGTAGCATCTAATTCAAACCTGTGACCCAAAACCACCAGTATGACTTTGTAGAAGTTTAGAACAAATCTTGAAGAACAGAAAGTAACGTGGGAAATGTAATCTATAAAAATGTCATGTGTTCTTATTATCTGCCTGTTATGCGAACTTGGCTTGAAAGGAGTTAAAAATCTGTATTTGTTTCTGCAAGATACAAAGGTGAGAGTCATGGGGAAAAGGGGCTGCATTTCTGCTCAAGGCCTTCTACACCTTTGTGCCTTCAGCTTTTTTGTGTGTTTCAACACAATGTGAATTTTCCTTTCAAATGTGGGAACTCTGCTGGGAGATGGAACTGCCCTCCCAGACCCCCTCCCCTTGGATTTATTGCCCTGATGAATCATTTGTGGACGTAATGATCAGTTTACATTGCCAAATTCCAGCACAGTGGCTTTGGCAGTGTGTTACTTACCCAAACTCTTCAGGACTGTCAGCAGGATTTTCAAGCCTAAAGGCTTGATGGAACAAGGAAACAAAGATTTCCTTCTACTTATGCCTCCTGTTTTGTTGCCTAATTAGCATTCACTTAGCCTGCCATAAAAGTCATCCTTTACCTGCTTTCTGATTGCTTTATGGCTGCTTTTACAGCCTTTGGGGAAATAAATTGAAAAATATGTTCTCCATGTGCTCTATCCCTAAAATATCTGATCTAGTCAACAATCTGTGTTTTATTACCCAAACGATCTAACAACCCCCATGTTATAAATGGAAAATGGTAAAATTAGAAAGTTCAACTCTGTCTGCTGAAGTCAGCAAAATACTTCTACCTTTGTTTTGGCAGAGTCCTCTGCAGTTGGAGACATCCAGCCTCCTCAAAGCATCTGGGAATTCAGGACTTGTTCCCAGCTGCTTAAAATACAAATGCACAAAGAGGTGCATGAAAAAAACACAAGTGTAAAATATTAATAGCTACAATGAATGCTGTATTTTTGGACTGATGTTTTTGGGGTGGTTTTTTGTGCTTCAGCTGGTTTGTTTTCCTGCAGGCAGGTTTGAGGGAGCTGAGGCTGATGCTGTGGCTTGCCCTTTGCTCTGTGTCCCCAGACTACACCGAGCCCATCACGCTGATTTTTGGTGCTCTGTCAGTCAGACATGCTCCAATTTATATAAAATAATAAAAGCTTGAGAACTAAGAGACTTGGTGCATGTGCAACTTAACATAAAATGCTGTATTTTGTTTTTTTTAGTTTTGTCATATAATAAAGTTGATTTTAAACAGTGACAGCGTTAGTATTTCTCAGAAAGTCTGTGATAAGCTCTTGATTTGACAAATTTACAAAGAATCAGCAGAAAGCCAAACATGTGTACTGGGGGTCTGTCTGTCTGTCCTGGTGCTGTGTAGGATTCCTTGGAGTCACACCCTGGCTGCAGAATGAAGGAATTGCTCATCTTCATTCCCAAGGCCCTCCAGAACCAGCCTTTGAATTGCCCTGGCAGGTGGCTACAGTGGCTTGGCAGGGCGTGCAGGAGGCTTTGGGAGCTCTCTCCCCATCCCTTCCCAGCTTTTCTCTTCCCTGCCTTGAAGGCCATCCTCCCACCAACTGCAGCAAAATAACCAGAGCTCCTGGGGCAGGTACTGCTGTCACTGCTGCATTTTCCCTTCCTGGTTTGTCATCTCTTGTCCCTTCCTTCTCCCTCTGGATGTGAATTCCACTGCCTGTGGCACTGAGCTGTTCCTTGCAAAACACCCAGGGCTTACCTGGGAATGGACAGAGGGCAGGCTGGGAGACTCATGGTGTTCCACAAGTTGTCTTTTGTTAATTATTGTGAATCCTTACCTGCTCCCAGACCCATATGTTAGTTTTCAGTTCATTAGAGAACACAAAGGATTTATTGTTAACATTGATGCTGGCCTTCACATTTAAAGCATGTTTTCCCAAATCACTGTCTATGAACTCTTCTGAACAATTCCTAATTAGTCATGACAAATTCAATAAACAACCCTAACCATATACTGAGCTGTGTCTAGTTTGTAATGAATTATGACAAAAATACTTCTTTATAATATGATAAAATATATTCTCTTTCCTGAATCTGGGTTGATCCTGAAGCCAGATTCTGTTTTTAAAAGTGACTGGTGGGCCAGGCAGGAGTTTGCAGTGTCTTTCATGGTTCTGCTTGCATTGATGAATTATTTTAAGCCTTTGCAAAGCACAGCCTTACAAACACAAGGTAGTCTGGAGCATCTTGTAGCTCTTTCTATAGCTGCTGACACTATTATTTCTTGACATCTTCCTATTCTAGTGGCATTTTTCCATCTGCTTCCAAGATGTCATTATAATGCAAAGTAAAAATTTTAGTATATTCTTCTAGTCTTTGCTTCTCTTGCTGCACCATTCTAATTCCGTACAGTCTCTGTTGATGGATTCCTATTTATCTTGGCTGATAGCTGGTTTACTTTCCTATTATGTTCTGCTATTCAGCTTGCATCAAGGCATCAAGATGCCTTCTCAATTTAAATACTTGCCTTTTCCTCATTAACAGCAGTGCCTCGTCTGCTATCCAGACCTACTGTTCTCCTTGTACATTTTAGATGTATAATTTGGTGAAGCCTGCAAAATCAGGGGATCTATTTACAACCTATTTTGGATAATTCTTCACTAGGATTGATTGCATATAGAGGAGAGAAGGTGTGCAGTCTGTCTTCTGGAAAAATGATTGATTGAGGGAGTTCAGTGTGTTTGGGAATGAGCCCACCACAGACCCTGCTGGTCTGTGCTATAGGCTCGGGCTGCTTTGAATCTGAGTTTGCATTCTGGCATGTAAAGCTGAATTCCAGCTTTTAATTTTATAATTGGAGCAGTTTTGTGTCTTTTTACAGCACACCTTGACACTTTGGGAAAAGGCTTCATAATTTTAGCAAATGGGATAAGGAAAATTCCTGTTACAAAGGTAGGAATCCATGGCTGTCCCTTGTGCTGATTGCTATGTTGCACAGAATAATCCACAATTTGTTAATTTCATAACCACTCCCAGTATGTAAAAAATTAAAAAATCAAGCAAAAAATGGAATAATTTTAACACTACACAGTTTGATTTTTTCCCACCAATGCACATTTTTACTGGTATAGCACCTATGTGTTCTTTCATTTCCACACCAAATCCCTGACTGAATGTTTTAAAAATTTTGAGAATTTTAATCTTGTATTTGTTCTGTAACAGACCCAAAGAGATGTGTTAGCTTCAATCTTGCTCAGATTGTCCATGTGCAGTTGTATGTTTTTCAATCTGATGTAACATTTATCAAAATTTGCCAGGGCAGACAAGCATTTCCATGCTCTCACTGGGACAGGAAGGTATCTTGGTGTAGACCACAGGCTGTGATGGAATGAAACTAATGCCTGTGGAAGATCAGAGCCATCTCCTGAGTAAAATGCCACCTTCCCCAACCTGAAGGCAGCAAAATGGAGAGGAAACGTATCCATCTGGGGAAATTATCCTCCCCATCAATGACATCTGGCTTGGCATTTTGTGGTGTCCATGATATTAAATGCTTTGCTGTATCATGCACAGGTTCATTAGTACAAATTAGGTTCTGTTCACATTACAGTGGGTAATCAATTATATTGGATGTGAAATGTCTTCTCATAAATCTGAATTACACTTTTCCTGGAGCCTGGGCCGGTGTTAGGCTGGTGCAGACCAGGGAGAGCTGAGAGCACTTTCTGCAGATGGGATTGGAGCTTTGGTCCCTCTGTGCCAGGGTCACACCAGGTGCAGAATGATCTGTGCCAGGGCAGCCTGCAGCTCCTGGGGAGCTCCCCCTGCAGAGGTTCAGGAGGGATCCAGGCTGGAATCTCTGTCGTGATCCAGGTTCTGCAGGGACAGAGCAGCAGCAGAGGCTCCCCAGGTCACCTGTGGGCACTCAGGGGCTTTATTAACTGAGGTTTGCCCTGCTCAGCTCAATGGCATCTGACAGGCAGCTGGGATCAGATTCTGGCACCTCAGTCTGAGTTAATGCAGCAAGCATTTTGTGTGTTGATTCCTTCAGTGGTGTGTGGTATTTGCTGAACTGAATTGAGCCAGGTTGAATTCCTTGTGCCATGAAGTGCTGCTGAACTGGGTGGATTTTATTTACCACAATACAAATTTCTACTATAAAAATTTTATAAATGAGCAGCCTTGTTAATACTTTGAGCAGGGAAGCTGAAAAATACTAATGCATACTAAGAGTTGAGATGTCCTTTTATAATCTGAAGGAGGAGTATGAGAAAAATTTATCAGAAGTATTTGTCTCCTGAATCCCACTGAATTTCTGCTTTTGCACAAAGGAGCTTGGGACATCTGTTATTTGCTTCAGTGTTTTATTTATTTTTTCTTTACCTGCTCATAATTACTTTTAATTTCCTGTAGTTAATAAATACTTCTCCGGAAAGCACCACTTCTAATTAAAAATCCAGCATGAACCTGACAATCAGGATCTATAGAAATGATGCTGCTGCTGTAAATATTTTAAAGCTTCTGTGCATTTTCTTCTGCAGGCTTTGTGCTTGCATTGCATCTAGAATAAAGACTGTAATTACCTGCAGTGCAGTTCTGGGGAAATAATGCTCAGGATAATTTGGGCTCAGAACTGAACATTTTTAAAGCCACCCCACAAACCCCGGTTCTGATGACCAGCAGTTTATGACAATGCAGATAATAGCAAGTTTTGGGTTATTTCTGCCTCATCCTTCAGACTTTAAGTACCTGAAGTCTCTGAGGTCTCTCATTAGCATTTGAGAAACATCTCCTCTGTTCCAGCATTAGTTCTGTCTCCTGCTGATCCTGAAGTTCTGAGTCAAATCTTTTTCTTTTCTGGGATTAATAACTGCAATTCTCAGTTTACCTTCTTACCCATTTGTGTTAGGCTAAACTGGTTGGAAAGATGCTACAGGAGTGATTCCCAAACTCAAGTTTAGCACTGTAGCTTTGAGCAAAATGTTTTATTGATCTTATTTGAATATTGATCCAATCTGAATATTGATCCTGTCTGAATATCTTATTTCTTGCCTATCTGAATAGGCTGGAAGAGTTAGGCAAGGAAGGTTGTAAGGATTAGTTTGTCCTAATGAATGTGCACCCATGTGACATTAATTACCTGGTGTTAGAAATCTGGCACATTTTTTATAGCAGTGCTCATTATTGTCTGTCCAGTCCTGAGCCCTCCTGGCCAGAGACCTGCAGGGGCTGGAGCATGTCCAGGGCAGGGAATTGAGCTGGGAAGGGTCTGGAGCCCCAGGAGAGGCTGAGGGAGCTGGGAAGGGGCTCAGCCTGGAGAAAAGGAGGCTCAGGGGGACCTTGTGGCTCTGCACAGCTCCTGACAGGAGGGGACAGCCGGGGGGTCGGGCTGTGCTCCAGGAACAGGGACAGGAGGAGAGGGAATGGCCTCAGGCTGGGCCAGGGGAGGCTCAGGATGGAATCAGCAGGAATTTCCCCATGGAAAGGGAGCTCAGACCTTGGCAGGGGCTGCCCAGGGAGGGTTGGAGTGCCCATCCCTGGAGGAGTCCCAGGAAGGGCTGGAGGTGGCCCTGAGTGCTCTGGGCTGGGAACAAGGTAGGGATGGGAACAGCTGGGACTGGATGGGCTGGGAGGGCTTTTCCATGAATGAGGGAATGATTTCCTCAGTGATTCTGAGATTCTACATCTCACTTCTTAGTTTTACCTCTCCTCAGTATATTTTGAGGGACCAAAAGTAGTAGCTTTTCTGTAGTTGAAAAATCTTCTCAAGGTTTATTTTTTTTTTCTATTGGGTAGAATCTACCCCATCCATTCATTAGAATTCTTCTGTCAATCCTTTATTTTTTTTCCCAGATCTTCAATGAAACTTTGACAATAGAAGGCAAATATCAATGTCTTTCTTGGATAATGATTTAGCAGGAAGCACAGGTGTTTTACTAACACCTTTCACATGTTAAAAGGTGTTAGTAACAATTGATACAGAAAAACAACCTCACATACTCAATATAAATATTTCCTAAAAGCATCAGCTTCTTTTCCTAGAAGACTACAAATACAATTTCAAAGCTGCTCCATCATTGATAATACAAGTAAGATGCTATTTAAGTATTGCTGGTGTTGTGCTGGCAGTAAATCGGGGGGATCAGATTATCAATTTCTCTTTTGTAGGTAAAGTTCCAAAAATCCCTTCCATTTTCTTCCTTTTTTCCCCTGTAAATAAATTCTGTGTGATGCTCACTTAAATCTTTTTCTTGTTTCTTTGTTTCCTCTTCAGTCAAGTTTTCTGTGTCAGATGTTATCAAGCCAAACCAGGTATGAATGCAAAAGGACAAATGTGTTTGTGGAAATGATTAAAGCTGGAAAACACCTGTGATGAGATATTGAATATTTCTCCTCTAATCTGCTGAATTCAGGCCAGGGCAGCAACAATCACAAGTCCTTGAAAGAAAATAAAAAGTAGCAGTAAGTATGTTAGAGTAGCTTAATGTATTTATTTTATAAGAACTGTCCCTTTAATAAATAAAATAAAGCATAATAGCCCTAGAATACTGGAGTTACAAGTTTAGAAATAAATCTTACCTCGAAGACTTAATCCCTTTCATTTAAAATAAATATTTCAAGCTTTCTAAGTCTCTTCTGTGAATCTTATTTACATTTTTATTAAATGAACTATATTTACATAGCTGTTTCCATAATGTTTCTTCTTATGCCTTTTTAAAAGCTGACAGTATATAGGTCACTAGAACCTTGAATTTCTGAAGTTACTTTTTAACGTGATGCTCATAGGCATTAAAAACCACAGTAAACTAGTTTTTTGCCTCATGTGACGTGGAATTTGGAAAGGCAGCCTGGTCTTACAGGCTTTGTTTGGAAGGGTCAGAAGGGTTTTCCTCTGGAAGGGAAACATGGGCAGTTTGGGGGATGGAAATCCTGGGAATGAAGATGTTGTTGTGATTAAAGTGTGATTAAACTTCTGCAAAGCTCTGACCTGGGGTCCTTCTGCTGGACTGTGACAGTACCCTCTGTTTTCAGGTAGGAAATCTCCAATCCTGGTTCCAAGATCTTTTAGACAGCACTTAAGTGGAATTAGTCCTTGCTCATCTATGTACAATAAAACAGAGCTTGGTTACCACTTAAACGGAGGCGGGGAAGAAAAAAGGAGTCTTTATGCTCCATTAAATATTTTCATTATGCATCAGATGTTAAGAAATTTAGAGGAGGCCTGAAGCATCTCTGGCATGACTGTTTGAAAAATAAACACAAAACCCTGTGGTGCATGGCAAGCAGTGTGGCTTGTTTTCATACTTAGAAGGATACTTTGAATTGTATATGAGAGGCAACATAAATTTATCAGGTCTTTGGCATTGACTGATGCTCGCAGAACAACTGAGATTTGGGAAACATTATTTCAATTATCAGTTAAAAGTGTTTTCTCTTAATTGAATGGTATGAGCGGGCAATGGCAGGGTTGGACAGTATGGATGTGGACTCCAGGATTTTTCTCCTTAGCCTTTTGTGCTTGTTCAGATGAGTCTTGGTGGGGTTTGGGATGGGTTTTCCAGTGAGCTGGTTCCTTGTCCAGCCTGGGTATTTAAATTAGATTTCCTGTGTTAACTGAATGGCAAAGGAGCTGTGGGTGCCAGAAGGAGAGGCTGTGTCTGAGACCCAGCACAGTCTGTGCAGTGCTGAGCCATCTCCTCCCTTTCACTTAGCCTATTGGAATGTTCCAGCAATCCCAGTGGATTATGTTTGGCTTTCACTCTTACCCCATGTGCCTGTCAGAGCCCAGCCTCTCCTGGTGCCTGGTGTGTATTTACCAGGCTGCCAGAAATCCTGGTGAAAAGCTGCAAGGTAAATACACACCAGTCCACACACTTCAATTGCTACCTTAATTCTGCAGCAGTGAGCCCACACTCAAGGGTTTGCTCATCACAGCTTCCTTCAGCTGTGCTGTTCAAATGCTGCAGGATCAACCCAAATATCCTGTTCATGTGTCTGATGTCATGGAATGGAGGCTTCAGAGAAGCACTTGGATTGAAGGGAGCATTCAGAGTGGAGGCATAGCCTCTCCATGCAGGTGTGCAGGGGAAGGGAGATCCCAGGAGGAGGCGTGGAGTGGGTGAGCCTGCTGGGAGGCACCTGGGAAAGGCTGGATGTTGCTGAGGAGTGGACTTGGGGAGGGTGGAACCAGGGCTAATTCTGTTATCAGAATTTTCCCCATGCCGTAGATAAACCCAGTTAGAGCTTTCTCATCAGTGGTCACTATTGTTCAGGTGCTTGCTAAAATTAGTGCCCTTTCTGGTCCCCCTTCCCAAAGGGAATGGTACCCTGAGTCTCCTGCTGCCAGACCCTGGCGTCACAGTGGGGACTGACCCAGCAGTGCTTCATCCCAAGGTTCTGAAGCGTTGGGAGTCAATCCTCCCCCAGCCCTACCCAGCAAATTAAGGTAGCAGGAAGACAAATGTTACTGATGTCCAAATACTTTGTCTCCTTGAAGCACTCAACACATGCAAATTGTATAAAGAACAATATCGGATTCTTGCTACTGTCATGAATCTCCGAGCCTGTGTAATAAATGTTGTTGTCACATTATATGGGCTAAATCACTAATGATGGAAGTGTGTTCTTATTCATGCAAGCAGCTGCTGAAGAGTGTGTTGTCCTAAAATACACCTTCCTGTCTGTGGGGCTGACAGCCATGAAATGATGGAGCCAAGATCCTTCCTTCAGTGCCGCTTACAGCGAAAGCTGACAGTTTTTGGAGAAGTCTGTCAGAGAAGGAGCCCAGTTCTGATACAATGTAGACAACACACCTTTGAAATTCTTTGTGCTGTGGACAGTGTTAAGTCCAGCATTCACATGCAATTTTACCTTTATTTTAATTTCCCTTCTCCTTGATGATTTATTTTAACCCCTTTTCCATTAAAGGGCAATTCAAAAATGAGTAAGAAAAATGGAATCAGTAAGCCCAGATGTTACAGTGATCTATTTACTGTCTTGCCTCTGGAACAAGCCCAAAGTTTAGAAAGATTTTTTTTTTTTAATTTTCCTGTTACATAAAATTGAACTGTGAAAACTTTTGGGACCTTTGTCAAGCTTGTCATCATGTGCACTCTGGCCCTGTAAATTACTTTGTCTCATTTGCATGAAGAGGCTCTGGTGACATAAAATTTCTTCCTTGATGATTGAACCTCAGGGGAAGGATGTGAAGAGTGAATGCGGCTTGACTGCAAGACTAAACTCCAGGAATAAAATGCCACCTCTTACTGAACTGCTGTCCTTATCCATGCAGCCCCTGATTTCACCTGCACAACATATTTGTTTAAGAATAGATCTAAAAATATCTCCTGACTCCTTCTCGTGCTGATGCACTGTTTTTGTCAAGCTGAGGTTTGTAGTGCTATTTAGAAACCATGGTTTGGGGGAAATATTGACATTGTGCTGAGAGCTGCTAACACAACTGATGAGGTGGGCTCTGCCCTGGTGAGTCTTCCAGCCAGAGCTGACGTAGCTTTAATGAGCAAGCACCTAATTAGGGTAGCAGAGGTTATTTTAGATGTGTTCAGTGTGTTACAAACATAGAACTCAGTGATGAGAGGAAAAGAAAAGATTGCAATAATTTAATCATGGCTTATTGCCAGTATGTTAAATTAGCAGTTTGGAACAGCCACCAGTGGTCACCAGTAAACACAAGCTGACACCTCATTCAGGATAAAGCTTTTTCCAGGTGCAAATTGCCGTCTCAGGGTGGATCTTTATAGCAAGCAGAAAAATGACAAAGGGATGTATTTTCTTCTGTGGTAAATATTTAACAGCACAGAGTGGAAGAGAAGCAGGGATTTTGAAAGCAGCTCCTGCTGTGCTGGGAAGGTCCCTTCGTGTAACATGGAGTTCTCTGGTGGTGAGGAGGAAGCAAGAGAGGGCTGGAAAACTGGAATCCTGTGAAAATGCAGAGCACCAGGAGCTCCTGGGCACTGAGGGCTCCCCTGGGAGCAGCACATGGAAATGTGGCCCTGTGCCTGTTCATTTGGAGGAACATCAGCTCTGTGCCTCAGCTGAGTTAACCTGTAGTAAAGGGTGGCAGAAAGATACTCAGCCAACGTCGCAGACAACATTTCACCCAACATATCCAGAAGAGGAATGTCAGAGCACTGAGCTCAGCTTTGGTTTGGTGCAGCTTGCTGAAAATGATTAAACTGAAACCTTCATCTGCTTGCTTCCAACTTGGCACTGCATCTATAACTAATAAATAACTTGCAATCATTTAGTATGTAATTGATTATTAAATCAATATCTGGCTATTTATATAGTTTGTAAGTCAGAGCCATGAAGCTGTATTTATTTAGCTTCAGAGAGGCTAGAAATTGGATCACTCAATTAATTGGATTACTTAACAAATATCGATTAGCATTTTTTAGCAATTAACATTATAGACATGTAACAAAGCACTATCTTAAAATTTTAATTAACTGTTTAAACAATGCTTGGAAATTTAAAGTTGTTGAGATTATAATTACATTATTGCCTATGCAGTTTGGAGTTAATTATACTGCATTTCTATAGACTTGATAAACTGCAAAATGTATCCCCTTAACAATCAATTGGTATTAAATTACTTTCAATTACTTTTTATTAAAACCAAATTAGAGCCTCACTTGTGGCACAGTAAAAGCAGTACAAAGTCTCAGGACTCAGTTGTGATTTCTGCCACACCTGCTGGTTTCCTCATGTCCAGCTGCTCAGGTGGTGGCCACACTTTTAAAATAAAAATTAACCCGGCAGACACAAAGCAATCCAGAGCTCTGGTCTTCAAAACATTCAATGTCTGATACTTCTTCCACAGAAATTTGTACAAGTTTTGTTTATTTCTGTGCCTGGGAGAAAGTCTGAGTCTGGGACGCTTTCGTGTCAAGTTTTATAGCTCCATTAATTGCCACAGCTTTCTGCCCTGTAATTGTGGACATTTCTCTCATCCCAACAGAATTTTTGTGGTGTGTGGTGGTACAGTATGGTGCTTGATGAGAATATCCACTTGTTTACCCAACAGGAGCCAAAATTAATCTTGTAGGCTCAAGGCTTTAAAGCAGCTTTCTTTCAGCTAGTGATTCCCAGATTAGTTAGGGTTTAGATACTTAAAAGCTCTAATATTTGATAATAAAATACACTTAATCTGGTATCAGAATATATAATACACTGCTTCCTGTGGCTTCTTTTAGCAATTTATGACCCTCTTCGTTTATCATGTAGTTTTTATATTTTTTAATTCTGCTTTCCATCTCAACCTTTTTTATTCTGTTTCCTCTTCAGTGTTAGATGTGCTTCATAGGCTGTTTAGTTTTATAAAGCTGGATTCTGGGTTTAAGTGGACTTGTAGTAGCAGCACAATAATCCCCCAAAGGATGTTACAAAGGATGTTAGTTTACAGATGTAAACTAACCTCGCAAATCAAGTGATGGTTAAAATCCTTGGATGCCTCCTGGGGACCATGGGGATAACATGGGGATAACATGAGGAAAGGCACTGCCTTTCCACAGCATTCAAACCATGGCTTCCTCATCTTTTCTCCCAAAACTTACATGTTTGCTCAGGGAATAAAAAAGTTTTGTTTAATTCAAATACTAACAGAAGGAGTCATGACTCCTAAAAATTCAAGATTTAATACAAAGCGAGAGTGGACTTAAGCAAGGCCATTTTCAGTAGGAGGCCGTGGTAACAGTGCCTGCTGCTGTCGGTGCAGCACTTCCATGAGCCAGTGAGGATTAGTGGAGCTGGGATGGGAGAAGGGGCAGGGGCAGCCAGGGGCTCTGAAGGATCCATCCCAGCTGCCTTTGGTGGGTGAAGCTTTGTGTGCCCACGGGCTCTGAGCCAGCCCTGCTGTGCAGAGAACCCTGCAAGGAGGGGCATTGTGTGATTGTTGTGCTGCCTCGAGTTTTTAGCTTTTGTAATTTCATTTCCTGTAGTGCATTAGTGTATAAGCTCCATATAGAGTGTTAGCTAACCCCCTTCACATTTTGGTCAGGCAAAACAACCCCTCTAGGCCTGAGAACCAAGGTCAGCATCACAACCTCAGGCCCTGAAAAGTGTAAAGAAAAGGGAATCGGGGGAAACAAACGGGAGGTAAATGATTTCATTACCTGAAACTGTAACTGGAGAATTAACCCCAGATATGTAAATGGACCAAACTTATAATTGTCTGAAAAACTGGTAACCACTCTCTATCTTGGGTGTAGCTCCTCTTGGAGGCTTCTGACCACCCAAGATGTACCTGTTGAAGCCTTTAATAAATACCTACTTTATTCTTTTAATTCTGTCTAGCCTCTGTTCTAGGCAGCCACTCCAAGGCATCAGTTCCCATCTGTTTGTAAAAGCCTTGTGAGAAGCTGCAGCAGGCCTGGCTCAGGAAGAACCAGCTCCTCCTGGTCGTTCAGATTTTGGGAGTGGCTCAGAACAAAGGACAAGAATAAGCAAATAAAGCCAGACTCCCCAGGCTCTGCCTAATTTTCTAAATGATGTTTCTTCTAACTGATGTTTACCATAGTCCTGAGCAACCACCATTTTCATGAAAATTTACACTGTAGGGATTTTTAGAGCTAGTCACATACCACTGATGGAAAGAGGTGCACAATGAGGATTTTGAGGACAGAGGGATTGGGCAGGTATCTGTCTGGACAGGAAATCAATGGGGCTCAATTCCAGCCTCCTTTAAACACTCCTTTACACCTCCAAACATGTCCTCCACTCTTTGGCTCTAAAGTTCCTTTGAAAAAATCAGCATAGCCAGGTAATTTTAATTAGGATGTGACTCTTCTGCCCCTCCATGGCCTGGTCCAGAGAGAGAACAAGCCCTGCAAAGGGTGGGAGTTTTGTCTGGACAGCTGGTGGAACTGGGGCAGCTCCTTCGGGGTCTCTTGGATTGCTCCAGTTGTATTGCAAAGCCAGATCCTTGGTTAATATCTAAAGGAAACACAATATTTTTTTCTTTGCATTGCTTTGAAAGAGTAGCAAAATAACTATTTCCCTGTCTGTTTGTTTATGCTGAAGTACATATAGCCAGAGGCATCCTGGATGTTTCAGGATTTCACTGCCTTGGCCAAAAGGGAAGTTCCTGTTTGCATGCAGTTTACAGTCCAAGGAACTTTTGTCACAATTCTCCTTTTGTATTTGACTCACTGGCTAACATAGCAATGGGCAAATCATAATCTTTCTTTTACCTGAGTTTTGTGGCAATTACCTCCATCACAAGGATGTGAAATTTAATTTGCTTCCATTTTTTGTTGTTTGTTTTTGTCACAGGCATCGTAATGTGAATTGTTTTATTGCAGCATTTCAAGCCTGGTGTAATTTGTATTGGAAGGAATCAAACTGCATGTGGCTGAGGCTAGGCATATTTAAAAATTAAAATCTGGAGATTCTGAAAAGATAACTTTGGTCTACAAGTTGTCTTCAAGAAGTATTAATAATGACAATATTACATTGTGTGAGAGAGTAAACTAAAATGTCCCTGTGGATACATTTCTCTTCAGTCATTAAGGAGAAAATGACTGTACTCTTTATTTAGAATAATGAGGGCTGATACCGGTTGTCGTTTGAGTGTGCTACAATCAAATGTTAATAAGAAGCAGCTTGAGAATACCACACTAATGCAAGTCTTTTTTTTAATCAAATTTTTGGAATTGATTGCCTGTGGCAAAAGAAGCAAAATCTTTAATATGATATAATGATTTTTATGCTATCTCTGGGGAGAAATGTTAGCTCTGTTGACTTCTTAACCTCTTTTTGGATGCAAACCACATCATATATTTTGTTCCAACCATTAGAAGATTGTGTTTTGAACAGATATAGTCATACAAAAATTTTGATAAGCCGAGTCTATGGTATTTTTCAAGCTGAAACCCTTGATTAACTGCATGCTAGTTTCTAAAATGTGGCTGTAATGATCGGTACTAATCTTAAATCTAAGATCCAGTGAAGGAAGGATTATTTTCAGGTGTCACTGAACCATCCATCTAATTAGAATATAAGCCACAAATACCACCTAGAAAGAAATATGTAGAAAAATGATTTTAGGAAAGAGATGCCCTCAAGTTTCTCCTTTTGCCTTCAATTCCAAACTCCCAGACTTCTCAGTAGTTTCTTTCTCTGCAGACAGAATATGTTTCATAGTTTTGATCTCACCTAAGTGTGTGTATGGGTGCAAAGATTCCTCTCCTGCAATGTTTGTGCTTGCGAGGAAATATGGGTGTGAAATGAATTTTGTCTTTTGCACCAGGAGGAGCACAAAGCAGAGTGGAGAGGAAGATAAAACTCATTTCAATATGTACAGAGAGAGCATTTCTTATTTCTGCTGATGGCTGCCACATCTTTTCAGTGGGAACAGCTGGTATTTAAATGGCTTCCTCAGCTAAAACAATGTCTATCTCACTTTAAAATTTCAGCAGGAAGCTGCTGCTTCATCATTTAGTCATGTCACATATTTATAGTGTTGTCTTTGTGTGGAGTGTTTGAGAAACAAAAATGAAAGAAAATTGATGCTGTGTACATCTTGGCGCCAGTGAACATAAAGTTATGGTTTGCCATAAAACCTGTAATCTTCTGCAAGGGGGAGGAACCCAGCTCTCAGTGCTGTGGTGGAACTTTTACAAATATAACAATTAAAAAGTGTAACAGGAAAGATGGGCCCTGCTCAGCAGTCTGCTCCTGATCATCTCTAAGTGTGAACACATCAGCAATCCTGCTGCAATCCTGGAATCTCTTCCTGGTTAAGCACTCGTTTGAGTACCTGCAGCCTGCCATAGCCCAGGTAAGGATGTGTACTCCTCATAAATCCTCATTTAGCTAGCATATTGCATCTTCTTGCAAATTTCAATATGAAAATAAAAATGGAAATGGAAACAAATTGAGTTCCAGGAAAAGGATTAAAAAATGTATACAGGATGAAGGATAAATCAAAAAAAGTGTCAGTGTTTACTGACCATATGAATTCAACTGCATTTCTTTAGTTTTCATTTTTCCTTGTTATAGTGTTTATAAAAGAGAAGTCAATAATGCTGTTTAATAAGAGCCAGTTCTGTGCTTTTGAAATGGAAAACAATTAAATACATCTATTCATTCAAGCTGTGAAAAACTAGTTTGCAAAAATGGTATTTAGTTTTCTCCATCAAAGCTTTGTGTTGTTCTCATCATCACATAAGTTATACACATCCTAAACATTGTGTGGGAACACCAAGTTCAAAAAGCTTTTAATGTAAATGAATATTTAGAGACAGGGCAGGAGAAATACAGATCTCCTTCATCCCTTGCCATCAGTGAGACTGCTCTGCACAGGGCAGTCACTGCAGCCAGAGGTGACTCTATTGAGTGACTGTGCATGCAAAACAATCCCACAGGATCCCTGGGAAAGCCATCCAGAGAAGGGACAGAGCAGCCAGGCTGGGACATCCCTTCTGCTGCCTTGATGGGAGGGGCAGCACTGCAGGAATGACCTGTGATCCACATAACATTTCAAACACAAATTTAGTTAAGGCCTGTTCCCCACTCTGACACAAATAATGAGGCTTCCTCACAAGACAGGCAAGTGCTGTTAGCTGCAGATGGAAAATTTCCTGTCAGAGATCCATGCTGGCTTAGGACTTCTGTGTTGTGCAAACCCTGCTTTTGTTATTGGGCCAGTTGTGGTAAAAGGTGGAGAACCCAGCCCTTGTACTGCAGGGTGTGGCTGAAATTTCCATCAGCTGGGAAAGGTCACAGCAGACCTGGCTGCAATTCCTCCCACCCACAGGTGAACTGAGCTCATGAACCCCAGTTTCCCTTTCCCAGCTGATCCTGACCTTTCTGTGGTGTCATTTCTTCTGTCTAGGATTGCTTAAAAGAATAGTTATATCTCATGGTCCAAGAGACTTAAATGTCCTGGGTATCCTGGGAAAAACTCCTCAGAAGCAATGTTAAGTTTTGGGTCCTGTTTAATTTTTTTTTTCTTTTAAATCAAAGTCCTTGTGGGAACAAGACGTAAATGCCAAGAGTTGAAAAGTGTGGCTCAGGCCTTCTCCCTAATTTTCCTCCTTTCCTGAATGGGAGCTGCTTTTACAAGATAAAAGTGACAGTGCCTTCCTGGGTGAGCAGTGGGAAAACAAAACCTTCCTTGTACTCTAATTTTCCCTGGCCCTCCACTACTGGAGCTTCAGGGCTGTGTTTATAAAGGGAAAGGAGTGTTGGCTGAGCATCTGACGAGCAGGAGGCAGCTCCTTAAAGCTGCTTTAGATTCTTGTTATTTTTTAATAGTCCTGGTGGACTGAGGATGTGGCTTCAGCCACAAGCCAGGGATTCTGTGCCTGTGAGGAGTTAAGTTACTGTAATTACTGCATATTTGTGGTTAATTGTGTGGAGGCAGGGCCCTGGCTGGAGAGCAGGACAGGAGGACAGGAGCTTGCTCTTATTTTTGAGGTCTTTTATGAGTTTGCCAGGCAGGGGTAGCTCAAGGGAGAGTTAACCTGGGAATGCCACTCAGGGGGGGATGGAGGCCTTCCTCAGGCACACGGGTGACATTCCAAAGGCCTTGCTGGCACCTCACTGTGCAAAGGCTGCCCTGCTGCTCCAGAGGGCTCCCAGCATGGAGAATGGAGCTCCAGGAATGGGGAAAATGGGCACACCCAGCATGGAGAATGGAGCTCCAGGAATGGGGAAAATGGGCACACCCAGCATGGAGAATGGAGCTCCAGGAATGGGGAAAATGGGCACACCCAGCATGGAGAATGGAGCTCCAGGAACAGGAACAGGGGCACACCCAGCATGGAGAATGGAGCTCCAGGAACAGGAACACGGGCACACCCAGCAAAGTGCCCGTGGGCCAAGGGGGCACCTCACAGCTCCTCGGGGATCCAACCCTAACCCTGACCACCAGGCATTTCTCTTCAGGGGAATAATTCCTCAGAAAAGCATTCTGAGCACAAGAAATGGATGGTTGTTTTCAGATTCAGACATCTGCCAGTAACACTGTAAAACACAGCAACATGAACTAATTGTGCTCAGCCACCACAGGAGCAGCCCTGGTCTGACTGGGAGGGGGTGACCCGGGAGGATGCTGGGGATGCTGTGGAGGAGGTCACTGTGCAGGAAGACAAATCCAGACCTGCAGCACTTAGCTGGATGCATGCACATATTATGGTAATTATTTCTGTATATAAAGTTCAACTTCATAAATCTTTTTCCTCTTGCGTTTTCACTTCCCTGCTCAGTGAACTGTACAGAAACATTCTGCTTGGCCATTTTCACGAATCATTTGATTAAATGTATTTCAGTCTGATATCTACTCAGTGGCTAATGTGCAGAGAGAAGAGCAACTTGCTAATTTAATAACCAGCATTTCAAATTTCTGACTTAAAGTAAAAATCCTATATCTATTTGTGGAGCCAATTGAAAGCAGGGGAAACTAAAAAAATCTAGTCAGATTTCTACTTAACTATTGGTGTGGAGATTATTTGAATCTTGGAGATGCTGAATGGAAAGGGTATATTAATTATGGGATCTTAAGTGGGAGGCTGTATTTTAAAAGCTTTTTTTTTGTTCTGCCTATGTCTGCCAGGAGGTTTTTAAACATGTCAAAATTCTGGCAGTGTCTGCAGCTAAGCACAGTGGTCTAGCTTTGAGAAAATCTACAAAATTTCACTGCTGCACCTTCCAGGAATAATTGGACACAATTAACACCCCGGTGCCTTCCCTCTGTAAGGTCCCAGAGAAGCTGAGAAGCCATTCCATCCTTTCTTTCCTTTGTCATCCGCCAGGAACCACCAGAATGTGGGATATATAAACCAAGCTGCTGGCATTGCTGAGAAGAAAGGGAATTATCTCCATTTCCTGATATTTGCATTTGTTTGGGATATTGAGCAAATACATGCATATTTATCTCCCTGGATGACAAAAGGACTCCTGGCCTCAGCCTGCTGTTGTCTCCCTATCTGCAGCATCTCGGAATTGCTAAGTTAAGCACTATGTTCACTTTTATCATAACCTGTCCTTATCAAGTTGAATCTTATCTTCTCCCTCCTGATTTGCCTGTTTGTCAAAATGTGCTTCATCTTCTTTTAGGAAAATTAGTTTTCGGCAGTAAACTTTTTAGGGAGCGATATCATTTGTTAGGGTATGACTTTGTGTCCAGTGAATGGTGATTTCAGAAGTGATAAGGAGATAATAACTTTTTGCTGTCCCAGCACACCATACCGAGGGAATTACTGTTGTGCCTGGGGCCTTGGGAGCAATTTGAGCTCCAGGCTGGGAGGTCCAGGCTGGGAATGATCTGGGAATAGGTGGGTGTAGCTGGCAGTGTGTCAGATTCCAGTTAACCAAAATAAAGCTGAGGCTTCTGTGTTTAATCTGTGCCTTTGTTTTGTTGTCTGTGTGTGGGAGCAGCACAGAGCTCTTCACTTCATCAAATATAAGTACACAGCCGGAAGATTGAAATAGCTCAGCAGTGAGGGTTTGGGGCAGGGGAAAATACATCCTTTTACTTGGCTGTGTTTTTCAAGCTTTCTGGTGGCCTAAATCACTTTTTGCTCTGCCTAAAATCATACCAAGAATAGGAGCTCAGAATGTTGTAATAGTGACTGTTTTTTCCTCAGTAAGAAATAACAATAAATCAAGTATTCAAACAAAAAAAAAAAAAGTAATCGAAACACTATCATTAAGTAACATCATGTAAGATTGTTGTTCATATTCAGATGCACTCGTTGTTAGTACTGTATTTGTACTTACCAGACGTCTTGGGTTAGGCTAGAAATAATTTTAAAATCTTTTTCATTAATAATTTATATACTTGGGATCAAATGGTGCATGAAGGCATTTTGAACCACAGTGTTCATTTAAACATTTGGCTTAAGGAAAGAGAACTGCCCTGCTTGACTCTTGTAATTGAATTCTGAGCTATTTAATGCTGTGAATATTTGAAGTGCACTTAGCACTAGTTGAAAATCTGTGTTTTGGTCAAACAGTTGTTTTTGTTTCTTGATTGAGTTTTCTGCTGAACTTAAGCAGAAGGAAAGGATTTTGATGAGCTGGAGATTATTTGTTGGGACTGCATGTCTCTAATTTTACCATTCAAGTATAATTTATGTTTGATTGCTTTACATTTGTTGTTGCTGCTCCATTTTGCTGGAGCAGTTGACCACTCTTCATGGTCTTTTCTACACAAAGAAAGGCCGTGGTGCTGTCTTTGATCAAACCTCAATTTCTTCCCTATGCTGTACCTAAAGTTTCATTAGCTGCTGTAATCACTTCTCTGGTGTTTCATAGCCTGCACAGAATAAATTCTGTGTGACATCCCAAGGAATTCCATGGAGCCAGGGATGCTGAAGGACACGATTTGGTTGTTAGCTGCAGTAATGTTCTATTACCACCTCTGCTATAAACTCAAATTCTTTTGCTTTTGTGGCAACACAGAATTGTCATTCCCAAAATGTCATTGATTCCTGCCAAGCAGTGGAATCCCAGAACAAGGACAAATTCAGCCCTGCGTGCACAAATGACCCAGTGCACTGTGCTGGATGTGAGGTCAGCTCCTGCCACATTGTAATAACCAACAAAATCAATTCCAGCCCCTTCTCAAGGTGAGCTCTGCTGCCTTGGTGCTGCAGCACTCGAGCACCAGCAAATCCTGATCAGCAAAAAGAATGTGCAAAGTGGAGCTGTTATCAGGGCAAATTGCTGCCTGAGGAATGATTCCTGCTGGAGATCAACTTTTGAGAACAACAACCAGGACATAACCACGGAAAATAAACAAAATCCTCAAACTGCGATGATGGAAGCTCTAAGGGTCCAAGGAGCAGGAGCTCAGGAAATTTCAAGACTTCTTTATTTCAGCTCTAACAGTGGAATAGCACAGTGTTTTCACCTGTTATTAACTCTGTAGGAGGCCGGGGTAACAGTCAGTTATTAAATCTCCATTTCAAATCAGAGCAATTCCCTGCATTGTCTTCCTGCCTCCTTCAGTTTTTGGGGGGAGAAAGTGATGCAATGTCAGAAATTCAGGGTGACATATAAATGGACTTTATCCTTTTGTTTCTCTTTCTCTATTTTTTTAACCAAGAATTGTTACTTTGGCGTTGACCATCACCTCAAGGAGTTGCATTTACCCACATGAATACACCCTCTCTGTAAACAAATGACCTTTTTTATTATCTTGTTTCTTTAATAGACATATAAGGGAGAGAAGGGGGATGCATAGAGAAAAATTCTTGCTGACCTTTAGGCCTGTAGTCCTCTGATCATTTGAGCTTCCTTAATATTAATATTAAGTTTCATTTCTTAGAGTTAAACCCAAAATGGACTGTGCCACTAGTGCTCTGTGAGGTATCCTACAGATAGGGGAACTCAGGGAAAGCTCTTGTGGAAGGGACATCACTATAGGTCTGAAATATTTGCTTTATTTTTTACTTGCTACTTAAAGGGGTGGAATTTAAATATTTGATTGTTTAGGCATGAAAAAGTGCATCTGATTCCTACATATGCTCTAGGGAAACAACCACGTCCTTATCTGATGTTCCCCCTGAAGGCACAAACTGGGGATGGGGATTCTTTTACCTGCAGATTGGGATTTAGTTGTTACCTGTGTGGTTTTGCTCTTGTGGATATGATGGCAGAGGTGTCAGAGACACCTTTAGCATGAGGAGTTTTTGCTATTCCTAAAAGAATAATCACAGAATGCCCTGAGTTGGAAGGCACCCACAAAAATCAGAGTCCAACTCCTGAGCCTGCATGGGATATTCCCAAGAGTCCCACCCTGTGCCTGAGAGCACTGTCCAAGGAAAAATTGCCTTTATTGCTGAAGGGGTGAAAAAATAAGCTCTTAATTGGTATGTGATAATGATAGTTGTTTTACTGCTGTCTATAAACACTAAAAAAAAATCTTAGTGATGAGTAGGGCTGTTTCTGACAGCAGGTAATTAGTAACAATTGTGGAGAACTAACAGTTCATTAAAACCATCTTTCTGCTGTAACAAATACTGAAAATGTTCACACTGCATTTCAACTTGTAAATGATGCCAATAATAAACCAGTAACTGTGGTATGACCATCATAATGCAGGTGCAATTTTTTGCTTTAATTGCAATTTCATCAAGATATATGAAAATTGTTAGGGAAATTTTGGGCAACAGAAGATGACAGTGATTTTAGTAGAATACGTCCCATGCTTTTGTAATTTGTAGTGACACTTTTCCTTTTTTGTCACTGAGTGAAACCTCTCATGCAAATTCAGTCCCTTTGATAATACACCTGCAACATGAAACCTCAGTTTTGTTGTGGGAAGGGAAGCCCTGGCAGAGTGCAGCTCATCCTTGCTGCAGATCCCTGCTCCTTGCAGGAGCAATGCAGCTGGGCTGGAAGCCTGTGGTGGAGCAGAGTGAGCAGGGGATTTTTTTGGCACTGGGATGTAGTTGAAACTTCTTTTCAGCCTGACATTTATGAAAGGTTAACAGATATAAGACCTGAAAAGAGCCAGCAGCATCAGGGGCCCAGCTTAATAGCTTATCTGCTCTGCTGTTTATTTTCCAGGGAGATTTCCTTGAAAAAGGAGCAAGAAATGTTGCAATACTTGTCACGTTTAGGCCAAGGGTTTGAAATGTTTAAGATGTCCTTGGCTTCTGAAAACAGCCTATTCTGAAAACATGGTAACTCCTCCAGTGAACATTACTGGGAAAACTGCTTTCTAGCATTGTTCCAAATTTTTTTGTAAATAAACACACATTTTTTTTTTTCTCCACCTTTGCTTCTCAGTCCTTTTTTTGTAAATAAACACACAATTTTTTTTTCTCCACCTTTGCTTCTCAGTCCTTTTAAAACCCATTTTGAAAGTAAATTAAAAAGAAAAATCTGGCTAAATACTACTTATTCCTTGAGTTAAGTGAATGCAGGATCAATAATTTAGTATTCCTTGATGTTTCTGAACATAACTGCTGAGACAGCCTAAACAATGGATCCTCAAAGTCTTGCTTAAACTGTTCAAATTCCAGATATGATTTTGGAAAGTGTGGAGATGATTTAAATGGTCAACTAGAAAGACAGAATTCAAATTCTAAGTATATAAAATGAGATTTATCTATACCATTGCTCCTAGTTTACCTAAGAATTTTATTGCTTGTGTGTTCATGTTTGAGACAGAAAACCAGGGGCCTTTGGGGGCTGTTTACAAAGCACTTTCAGCAGAACAGAGATTTCTGAATCAGCTGGAGATTGCCAGCTTGGCCACTGGTCACAGTCTAGCTGACCCAGTGTGGAGGCGAGCTGAGTTGAGTTTGCTCAGGGTTTTTTGCAGCTCTCCTGGATGTGCAGCACAGTTTCTTTCAGGTTTCTAAGGCCAGATTACAAATCCTGAGCAGCCCCTTCCCTTGTGTGTCCTTTTGGTTGCTTCCTGGAGGAGTCTGTGCTTTTTGCCAAGAACACTGTCTAGGTGTAAAAGCTTTGCTGCTGTTCTTTCCCAGCCCTTCCCAAGTGTTGACAGAGTGAGACACAAGTGCCTAAGTCCCATTCAGAGCCACAAAATGAGCATCCTCTTGATTATGTGGTCTGGAAAGTGTTCTCAGCTTGCTGGCTTGGTCCCACAGAAGGCGGCGAGGAGAGATTTGTCTCCTTTCCTGTGTGATGCCTTCAGTACCTAAAAAAAAACCAACAAAAAATCCCTGAATAGCCTTGAAGTCATTGGAAAGCAGAGTTTAGGATGCATTTATTTTCTTAAGATTTACTGTTGCTGTATTTACTGTGTCTGCAGAGACATGATGAAGTGCAGCTCTCATTTTGGCTGTCTGTCTCCTGTTGCTCGTGCAGCAGCCTGGCCATGCCAGAAGCTGGATTCATGGAAGGATTGATCCACTGCAGGATTGGGTGATGTAGTGCTCAGTGCTGGGCTGCTCCCTCTGAGGATGTAGCTCTTAATGTGCAATGGCAGGAACATTGATTTGGGACACAGAACACACAGAATTATGACAAGTTGCAGGTATAATTAAAAGAAGTTTATGTGGCGTATCCAGTTCTTGAAGGCTGTTCTGGGTGACAGTGATTTGTAGATTTGGTAGCCTTTTTTTCCAAACACTGTGAAGTTTGTTGGGTTTTTATGTGCAGGACTTGTGTCATTGTCATCTTGACGTGTAAAATTCCCAGAGGGGTTTCCCCCTCAGAGTGCAGTTGGTGGCACGGAACAAATTGATGGCACTGAACAATCAGCTCACTGTAGAGGGAAAATCAGCTCCTGCCTATCAGGGAGAGCATTTAATTATTCCAGTATCCCTCTGCCTCTACTGCTTATTTTCTTTTCCTCCAGCAAGAGCATGTATAGAAGCAGAGGTGACGGTTCCTGAAATTTTAAGCTGTTTGGTATCCAAAGGTGTTTCTGCACTTTTCCACTCAGTGACCCATCCATTTGCACTTTCCATGGCCTCAGAACTGCTGGGAGAATGCAGCTGCTGCAGGAGCATTTTGGGTGCCAAGTGGCCACCTCGCCCATGTGCCCCTTTCCCTGCACCTGCACAGGACAAAGAGCCCTTCAGACTGCCAGGGTTTAACCATGGTGCCAGCAGGCTCTGCTGCCTCTAAAATATCCCTGCCTGAAGAAAAAGAACCATTCCTCCAAAATATCCCTGCCTGAGGAAAGAACACTCCTGTACTGTCTTAAGCATTTTCATTTCTTTAGCAGGAGTAATGGCACTGTCAGTGAACTATTTGGTTAAATTGATGTCAGATCATGTGGTTTGTCTGCTGGTAATTGAATGGGATGGGAGGGAATACTGTAAAACTCGGCTCTGGCCAGACTTTATCAGACAGTGCAATGAGAGGGGCTGAATCAAAATACATAAGGAAAAAAGCTAATAAAGATCATGAAACAACCTAACATGGTCAAATCCAAGGGCTCCACGCCACGAGCTGTCAGCTCAGTAACAGGGCTGTGAGCAGCTGTCCCCAAATTTAAGGAAATTACAAAATTGCCACAGTTCCAGCTGCGTTTTAAGTGCTTGGGAAACACTGCAATCCTGGGAAATCGAGTTCCATATGCTGACTGAAATGGAGGGTTATGATCACCTGGCATTCCACGTGGATTAACCCTTCAGCATCCCTGACTTGGGGACTGCTGTGCTGATGTCCTCCAACATCCCAGACATCCTCAGGAATATCCTGTGTGCATCACACTGCTGAGAGCTGCTGCTCTGAGATTCAATGTGACATTTTTAATGTATTCTGAGCTTCTGTTCCTGAAAGAAGCTTTTCATTTTGGAAATAAAGGGAGAACATTTTGGGAAATGTTTCTTTGCAGAACAACTGCACGCTCCTGGCAAAATGGAAAGGGATTGGCACAGAAACAAGTCTGACATACCAAGTGCAAAGAGATTTTGAGTTTGTTCAGGCTGAGACTTATTGGCATTAATCAGCATGTGCTTTTAAACACACAAAAGTAAGTTTTCTGTGACTGTATTTGAATATGTGGATGTGAAATGTGTACACTTATTTTCTGACAAATGCTGAGAAGGGCATATGGAGCTCAGAAAAGCGGTTTCAAAGACAGAAAGCTGAAGCAGAAATGTACAGAATCACCTTGAGATTTGTTACCACCTGTAAGAAAATACATCTTCACCTTTCAGGGGTACTTAAACCTACACTGAAAACCGTTTTGCTTTATTAAAATGTAAGATCATAAAATAACATTAAGCGAGAGCAAATTTTGAAGGAGAAACATTCCTAAATAATTTCTGCTATTTTATCTGTGTGGGAAGTCCTTAGAGGACTAACATTCACCTCTGTGTGTGAGGACAGTAAAGAAGTCTCAAGGGGGTTGAGCACTCCTTGGGAGGCTGGCTGTGCAGAGCTCCTGCTGATCCCTGGCAGGCTGATGTCACAGGGATGTCTCTGTTATGTATTTATATTTCATGTACTCTGCTGCTGCAGCCCTGGCTCTGCTGCAGCACACACAGGGAAGCCCTAAATGCCCTGGGTGGGCACTCAGAGCAGCTCTGCCTCTCCCAAGACAGTTTTCCTTTCTCTGTGCCCTGTTGGGACCTGCAGATTTTGGGACCTGAATTCCTTCAGATTTTTGACAAGCTGATCTGGTTTGCTTAGAATTTGTGAAGGGTGCAAAGGTTTGGGGTGAATTCCTGCCCAGACTGAAGGGTGCTGCTGACCACCCCATTGGGTGTCAGCTCCTGCTGGCTGCTGGTGGCTGTACAGCTGCTCTCACTCATCAGCAGAGCTTTTCCTAATTAACAGATGAAAGGGATTTGTGTAACTCCTCTGCCTTCTATAGCTCTGCTTAATTCCTAACACTTCTCTGAGCACAGCTTGAATGTCTCCTGAGTTTTGCTACTCCAAGAGCAGAACCTTCATTCTCATGGTCAGAAAGTGAAAGCTGCAATGTAAGACTCTTATTCAATTTATAGGAGAAGATGAGACAGGAGCAGAGCATAAATTACAGGCCAGAAGGTTGAAATGAGAGACTAAAAGCATAGTGATGTTGTTGTTAGGTTTAGGAAATGAAAACATCACAGAGGTTTAAGTCAGGTTGTCTAGGACACTGAGTAGCCTACTTTGGGAAAGGAGATATTATTATATTACAAATATTTCCTACTGAAGGTTGTTAGAAAGAGACCAGATCCTTTGGTTATGCCTGCAATCCTAATGCATGGAATGCTTAAAACTCAAATCTCTTTTAAAAGGTTATTTTATATTGTATTAGGATGGAGTTGAATTATTAAAACAAAGACAAAACACATTTGCAAAAAGCAAATCAGAAGTTTTAGGGGAGTGGGGCTTTAAATTGGGTTCAGAAGCCCAGCCCTGAGGTGAAGGCAGGTGAGGAGGAACACTGAGAGCATTTAATCCACATTCATCTGTAGTGTGCCTGCCCTGCACACCGACCTGGCAGGAGGAGCCCTGCTGATGGACACTTCAGGCTGCACCCAGCAGCTGATTTCAGAGCCTGGTTCCAGGTTTGCTGGGTTCACTGTGCAATCTCCTGCTTCATTCAGCAATATCCACAACCTGGTCTTCCTCTGCAGAGGGAAGGAGCTTTGCTCTCCACACAGAGGAATCAGCCCCTCAGCTGTGCCTGGGCTCAGCGTGTGTATCAAACTTGTCATCATTTGCATACACTCCTAATTATCTCCTCATCACTGAGCTTTCGGATGGATTATGAGAGTGCTGGATTTTTTTATGTCTGAATGCTTCAGGAGCTAAAATCAACTTACTTTCTATGCCTGCTTTTATATATAAATATATATCCTGATGCTTAGGAATATCCTAAAACAATAGAAACAATGAATCCCAAATGAAATGCAAATTTTAGTACCTTTCAGCTCATTCTCGAGAAGTGTAAATGGAATGTTTGGGGTTTCTCATATTGCAAAGTATTAAACCAAGAGGAGAAGTTTTGAAATCTACATATAGGATGTAAATGGGTAACATACCAGTGAGAAAGCTATTGTCCATCGTAATGATCAGGTGAGACCTCATGTTTCAGAGAATGTAATGACTTCTGGGAAAATGAATTCCCAAACCCAAAGAATTCCTGTAGAATGGCTTGAAGTAAATATGGAAGTGTGTGGCTGTTGCTGTTCTTTGGGATTGATTTCTATTTTATTTTTTTTTTCCATTTCTCTACTATTATAGTTTAGGAGTATTAAAAATGGATAGGGAAGATCTGAAGTCCTTAAGTAAGTTATTTTTTGCCTAATCTGTGTGATTTTAGAGTCCAAGAAACTGGGATAACGACTCTTGGAAGAAGAAAACAATAAAAAAGAGAAGTCCTAATTTCTCACTTATTACAATGTCGAATCAATATGTTTGGCTTGTGAAATGTTTTCCAGGATAAAGCAAAATGTCTCTGAAGTAGGATTTTTCTTCAGTACATCATAATCTACAGCTCATCCAAGCATATGGGATCAATAGTGCTGTGTCTTGTTAGGCAATCATGAAACTGGAGGAATATATTAAAGGAAGATGGCAGAAAATGAGCTTTTTAGGGAACTATTTGGTTTGGGATTTTTAAAAGCAAAGGTAATTATTGTAAAGCCATAGAAGCTCATTATCAACTGAAATATCAATATTCCTTTGACTAGAAACTCTGAATTCATTGGACTTTTCCTGCATGGTTTCTGTGAGTGTGAGTTGTGTTTTATATATACTTGTGTAAGTGTGCATCAGTCAGATTACTCTTAATGAAACTGTTTTCTTTATTTTCTGATATGGCAATACTGAAAGCTGCTCCTGGCCTTGCAAGACAGTAAAAATCTCTGTAGCTTTGAAGCAGAATTTAGTGTAGATGAAGCAGCTATGAGGTATCTACGTCCCCTGTTCACGTGTGGCCAACCCTGGGGAACGGGAGAACTCTGTGGCACCCTGTCAGTACCCACGGAGTCAAAGACAGCCTCAAAGTCTATTTCATTACCCTGAAAATAAATTAATAAATAAATTAAAGAGCCTAATTTTGGAATGAAACCATGGCTGGCTGGTGCAAGAGATCCTGCTCTCCAATACTGGCCTGTTCATCCAGGCTTCCAGAGGAGTGGAATGTTCTGAGAGAACACGAGAATGAGAGGGGAAGGATCCAGACTTCCGCCTTTACATTTCTGAGCACTTTTATTTGTGCCAGTCTCCACTTCTAATTTACCCCTGCTGTCGTGCTCCACGTTCAAGAGCCAAGGTTTTTCTGGCAGAGGAAAGGAGCAAAAGTTTAGTTCTGCAAATGTGTGTTGAGACTAACAAATCTAATTATGATATCAAACTTTGGTGATGATTGTTAAATGTGTAACTGTAAGTATGTAAGGAGCACACCCACACATCTTCTTAATTTCACACATTTATAATGATTTTTAAATGCAAATAAAACTATTCATAAAAGGGAGAGCAGAAACACAAAGTGGAATGAAAGCAATCACTGTGGACCAATTTTTAATTTTTTTTATATAACTGCTTTAAAATATTTTTATTTCACTGTCTCTTGTGTGCCAGCATTGAATTCTGGGTGCAATTGCTTGTGAGCTCAAAAAACGGTTGCAAATTTGGCGTGGTAGTTGATAGAAATCACACACTTCAGATTTTCTTGGGAGTTTTTTGGATGTGATGCCTTGATCTATGTGTCATGGGAAAGTTTGGGAGATGTAGCTCTTTGTTCTGTTACCTTCAGCTGCAGAGGAAAATGGAGCTATATCAGTTATTCAGGTGAGTAAATGCAAAAAGTCACCTGAAATGGATGTGGGTGTTGTACAATTTTGAGACTGACATATTGTCCCAGTTATTGTGATCGTGGGTGCTGCTGATCTCCAGATCCTGGCAAAGAAAGTGTTCACACCAGGCAAGGCATAGCCCAGGGGCAGAAAATGGGTGGGTTTGAATACTCAAGACAAGTCTAGGTTGTTTTTTGGGAGGTTTTCCTGGGTTTTTTTCAGTTTTTTTAGTTGTGATAGAAAAGAAACTGCCTGCACATCCCTTGTTTCCTAAAGCTCATGATGCTCAGTTGTTGATCTGCTTTACAACAAGAGCATCCTAAACAACATCTAAACCCACCCGATTGCTTCCGAGAAATCAGCCTTAACCTCTTTAGCTGCTCTCCATGCAGCTGAATTCTGAATGAGCTGGATTTACCCAATGTTGTGTCCCAAAAAACTGCTCTGCTTCTTTCCCTGGGGGAGATCCACAGCTTGGAGAGCTGGGAGGAGGCTCAGGTGAGGGACCCTTTGAATGTGTCACAAAATGGGTTTGTTTTCTCTCCTGATTCATTCTGTCTGTTGGGCTCACAGTGATGCTTGGCTGCAGCTCTGCAGGCCCTGAAATAAATGAGAATTGTAGATTTGAGACAGAAAACGGTTTTCAGTCTTTCCTCTCTGCTCACAGGTTGCTAACAGTTTAATTTAATGGTTGTTTTATATTTCCATAATGAAAAATACATTGGTAAAGCTAATGTGGCCTGAGCTGCTGTGTTCTCCATGCCCTTGCCATTTCCTGAGCTGGTGGTGGTGCTGTCTTTGGCAAATCCATGACTGAAAGCTGGTTTTGGAGAGAACAGGCTATAAATAATTTGAGGCTATCCAGCTAGAACAAAGAGTTATTTAAAAGTTCATTTAATTTCTCAAGGTTCAATCTGATGAAGAATAAATTTGGGATAGTTTATAACAGTCCTGTGTGTGTATGCGTGGAGATGTGTGTGTGTGTATTTCCATTTATATGTAAATGTAGACTTGAAGCTCATGAGCTCCACATTTTTTTTCAGAGGATCAGAATATTTTAAAATCTTGATGACCACTAATTTCTTTTGTAATTTAAGCATTCATTTTCAAAATGAGGTAAAGAACACAGACATGGATGGTTTGAGCAGCTGGGACAAGGAGAGAGCAGTAGGGAGAGAGCACATCTGTGTAACCTGTGTGGGGCTATAAACAGATTAGCTTGGGGACTGCTGCTTTCAAAGCAAGTATTAAGTTGTCAGAAGTTGAGGTATATATTAAATGGCTTCATTATTAGAATTTTGTTACTACTTATGATTTATAAATCCATCTGTTAAGATAATTTTAAGAAACAGTAGCACATCATTAATAAAGGTTTTCAGTTCAGCAGAGCAGCGTGCAAAGCAAACATTATCATGTGAGGCCTGATTTGAAACAGGGAATAGGTTTGAGTTGTAATGGAATTATTTTTTTAATGGAACATTTTATTTTCATAGTTTTGTAAGGCTTCTTTCATTTCCTAGCCCGGGGCTGATACGCCTGCTTTATCCTCCAAAAGTCAGAATAAACGGAGCTTGCTCGGCCACTTGGGAAAGCCAGGCCTAGACGAAGAGTGAAGCTCGGTGATTTCTGTGTGAGGATGCAGAGCAGAGGCTGTGGGGCCGTGTGTGCTGCCTGCTGGGTGCTGCAGTCCCAGCCCAGCTGCTGAAGGGCAGCGGTGCCACCAGCCCGCTCTGCCGGGAGCTGCCCCGCAGCCTCTGCCAGGCTCAGCACGGGCACTCCGGGCCCAGCACAGAAACCCTCTGCATTTGTAAAGAATTAACAAAGGGAGGGGAAAATAAAAAGAAACAGGGAACAAAGAAGAAGAAAAAAGATAAGAAATATAAAGGAAAAATGAGAATGATAATTTGCACACCAAGCACTTGATGCTGAACCTTACAGAGCATTGTCTCTTGCTCTACTTTTTCAAGGAGTTGAAAAAACAGGGTGCACAAATTCTTTCCAGCTAATTGTGATTTCCTAGTTGGCTCCAAGTTCTGCACCAAGGTCAGTGAGAGGGGTCTGGCTCTGCCACATATGAGGGCAACAAAACCTCCCCAAATTGGATTACATGCATTTTCTTAGCAAGTGCTGCTGTGGTTTTCATCTCAAATCCCATGTTTTTACCTCAGGAGAAGTGATTCCAAGCACAGTATTTTGGCTGCAGAAGTGCTCTGGTTGGGTGTGTGGCTGTCACTGTGCTGATGCACCAGGGCTGAGCATAGAGGATGAGCAGAGCAAGCAGGAAGGGCTCTGAGCAGGATCCAGGCCCCTGTCCCAGGAACAGCAGGCTGCTGATGGAGCTGGATATTTGCAATTATGGCCCTGACTCCCCCCGGGCCCGTGGGCACCCCTCCCCTGCTGGGTGCTGTATGCTGTAGGGGTGGCTGGGATTCCTGTCTGTCTGTCCTGCCCTTCCCTGGCACGGCTGCCCAGGGATCCTGCAGAGCTTGGGTTTATTTATGTGTGAGTCTTGGTGCTGATGACAAGGCTGAGTGATGGAGCTGTTTAGTTTCAGGGTCCTTGAATCAACAATCTGGGTTGTAGCACAGCCTGAAAAAAGCTGTAGGTAGGCTAAAATGATTTCATACTGAAGAATTATTTATTTTTTTTCCCCAGAGCCACAAAACTGGTACCTCTTATTTAAGAGCCCAGGAGATAAAGTCATTCTGGAAAACAAATAGACCTTAGGCTTATCTGTGTCTGGAAGAACATTGCTAAAACTGAGAGAAAACAAATATTGCTAGCAGGATTAACTTCCTTTTGAAAACCAGCAATATCCTTTAGAGATCTTGTGACCATATTAGTAGTTGTCCTAAGATATCATTTCAATTAAAGTTCTTTTCCTTTTCTCACCATCTCATCTCTGTGGCCGTCAGAATGGCTCAGGTCTCTGCAGGCTGTGACAGTGACTGGTCAGTAGAGAACCCTGATCACCTGGGATACCAAACCCAGCAAAGAGATCTGTGTGAGTCCTCACTCATCTGCTGCTGGGAATGTGATTTATGCCATAAAGAAAACATTTATAAGGAGTGCAGAAGAAAAGGAAGTTAATACTATAAGCTGTCATGAGGTATTTTAGTCAGAAATGGAACCAAGGCAAAGCTGAACTCTTCATGATGGCAAAATGTAGTTCCTAAGGAGGTTGTGAATCTTGTGCCGAACCTCCAACCCTTCAAGGACATAAAAAAATTCCAAAATTTGCTTGCTCTTTGCTGCAAAAAAGCACGATTGATTTTGAGGCTGCAGATTAATACAGAGAAAAGAATTAGTGTTTTTCCTTTATGATTCTATGAGTGTCTAGTAACTAGTGCTGCAGAAAATACTGATTTGATGCACTTGCCCTCCTAGATAGTTTAATTTGTCCTCAGATGCCCTTTGTGCCCATCCATCAGCATGAACAGTCACTCCTCACTGCTGAAGCACTCTGGTTTATCTAGACTAGTCTTATACTGGTTTTTAGGGTTACACCCCTCTAATAAAGCTGGATTAATCTGTACCATTTGCTGGAGAGTTTGCCCAGCCGGCTAATCCAGTGTGCTCTGTCTGACTGAACTCCCCTCTGGATGCATTGGGAAAGGTGTTGGTAATCCTATAATGGTTTTAAATTTCAGGACAATGTGCCCTGAGAGTCAGCAGTGGGTTGTGCTCTGTGTGAAAGCACTGGTTATAAAGATGTACTCAAAGTACTGCCTGCTTGTTCATTATTGTAATTACGTTTCTGCTCTGATTATTTCAAGTTTTAAAAAGTCACACCATTTCCCAGGGTATATTGGTGTATATTTCAGCAGGAAAACACAACCCAGCCCCTTGATCATTTTACAGAGATGGGTCCTTTGCAAGAAGCTGTGACTGAGTTTGTGCCTCTCCCAAGACAGCTGATGGTTTATGCCAATATTTATGAACTGCTGCTCAAGGAAAAGAACCACACACAATTTTTATTGAATGAGCTACACATATTTAAAAAATATTCCAATGCCCCATTAATATTAAATCCTTAATCTAATGGCTCTATTGCATTTTTTTCTCACAGCAAATAAGAATTGGAGAAACTGGACAGCTTCTGTTTTGCCATCCTAGAGTGAAGTACCAAGAGACTGAAAAAATAGACTTCCCCCACACTCACCATCTCATACCTTGGGTGCTGCCATCTGGAGCCTGTGTTATTTGGTAATATTAAATAAATGCAAAGCTAATTAATTCCTTTCTGTCAAGTTTTTCTCATTAGGGTAATAATAACCCTTCAAAGTTTGTCATTCAGCATTCAGCAATGTGCCATATGCTTGGTGTCACATGATAAAAAGTATTCTCATTTCCCATGCTCTGGAGTGCCTTAGTGCTGCTCAGGATAACCATTTGTTTCTCAGGGATGTCTCCCTGACATATGCCACAGATGCATTGATTGTTTGCTAATACACTCTCAATCCCATCACTGCACATTTTGCCAGCAATATTACTCTCATAAAAATATTCCTTCTCCATAAGCTCCACTTCCATTTGATATTACTGACTAATTTCTACCAGTGCCTTTCGTGGGAAGATATGTTAGGCCTGCTGAAACTTGGAGGATGTCAGTGTGGCTTTGGTGGCTTTGTCCAGCCATGTGGTTATGTCCAAACAGATTGTCAAGAATCATCTTTTCTCAAAATCATCATTTTCTGTCAAAAATGTGTTCATAATGACTTACATAGGCAAAGTTAAATTGTAACTTCTCAAGCTCTGTGTGTCAGCATTGGTATAACATTCATGCAACAGGTTAATACCTCAGTGTCTGCAGTGGAGACAGGGCTGCAGGAAATGTAGAAGCAGCTTTGTCTTCAACTAAAATACTGAGGAATCCCCCTTCATTTGTATTGCATTTAAAAACAAATGTGAAAATTTTAAAACGTAAATCAAAAGCTGTGCTGCTTTGGTAGGTGGGGAGCTGGTTCAGCTGGGGTAACAGCACAGAACACAGAATAATAACACACAACATGGACTGACAGCACAGGACATAGAAGAAAAACAATATGTGGGCACAGAATTCCAGAATGGTCTAGGTTTGGAAGGACCTCAAAGCCCACCCAGTGCCACCCCTGCCATGGCAGGGACACCTCCCACTGTCCCAGGCTGCTCCAGCCCCAATGTCCAGCCTGGCCTTGGGCACTGCCGGGGATCCAGGGGCAGCCACAGCTGCTCTGGGCACCCTGTGCCAGGGCCTGCCCACCCTGCCAGGGAACAATTTCTTTGCTACATCTCATATTTCTGTCAGGGTGAAGCCATTTCACCTTGTTTTGTAAGTCCAAGCCCTTGTAAAAAGTCCCTTTCCAGCTTTCCTGAAGACTCTCATTAGGTACTGGAACACTGCTAAAGTCAAGGTGGAGCCTTCTCTTCACTGAATGTACTAAGAAAATTCCCATTCAACATTTTGCTCACGGTATTTTCTGGTATTTTAATTAGGATACTTGGAATCAGTCCTGTCTGAAGGAGCTTTATATTTAACCTTTCTGTCTTTATTCTCTAATGAGTTCATCTCTTTTCTGTTGTCCACTCCACAAAAGCCAATCCAGGCTTAGCCACTCACCCCTGTGGCTCCCCCGTTCTGTGTTTTGATTCCTGTGAGTGGAGTTGTGAATATCCTGTTGCAGTTGCTGCCTCATGGGTTGAGGTGTCCTGCTCCTGGGTCAGCCTTTGGATTGATGTGGGATGAGCTGAGAGCAGGAGCTGCTGCCTTGGTGCTGCTGCCTTTGGTGGCACTTTCCCGAGTGACCCTGGATCAGCGCCCTGTAACCTCCTGAGAGGGGCTCACAACGGGATATTCATAACCCTGGCCCACAGAATTAAAATTGGCAGTGGCAGGCTGGCCTTGGAAGTCTTAAAAGGCAGAGCTTTCTTGCTGTGAAGGAGATGCAGTAATGGACTGGAGGGAGGATATCCATATCAAAGCACCACCTTGTTAGCAGGGTGTCTCTTTATTGCTGTTATACTTGAAGAAATAATGAAAGAAAATTCTGCCTGCCTGTTTCTTCCACGCTGCAGCCATCTCCACAGTGATACTGAGGTTTCAGTGCACTGAAATGTGCACTCATTCCCAGATTAAGAAATGGGACTGTTTGCACTGTGATTATCAAGAGCAGATTAAGCCTTTATGACCCTTATTTTTTGGTTTAATGTTGGTTGTGTAAAGAATAAAACATGCAAATAGCACATTTACAAAGACCACTTTAAGGGGGTTCAGAACAATCAGTGGTAGTTGCTAAAAACAGCCTGTCATGCATTTCAGTCATCACTTATAACATTTTTTAATCAGAAATCCCCACAATGTAGCAAAGTGTCTCAGAAATGGGGTCAAACAAGAAGTTAATTCATCAGTCAAAATTATTAACAGCAAAATGTTTGTTTAATGCAAGAATCATCCTCAAGTCCATCTCGTTTCCACTTCTAGTGTTGGGAAAAAAGAGTGATCTTGCCAGCTCTCAGCCTTTCAGTCTGCCCTGCCGAGAGAGAAGAGTCTGTTTGAAGTCTTCTCCCACTGAAGTTACTCTGCAGTGCAGCAAAACTGTACCAGCACGGAATATCGCTGCTGCACTTCTCTCCTTCCCCCTCCCACCCTCTTTTCCAGGACTTTTGTAGGGTTTGGCTCTGCAAAAGGAGCTGAAACCCCTTTGGACTGCAGCACCTCACATGTAGCTGCTGAGAAACAAATGCTGCAGCTCAAGGGAGCTGCTGGAGGAAAAGCTCCCCTCCCAGGCATTTTGTCAGAGGTTTCCCAGTGTTTGTCTGCCCTGTTCTTGGGATATGTCCCTGCTATACAGTGCATGCTGCATGCACCTGAAGCAGCTGCTCTGGCAGAGTGATCCATTCAAAAATGTATGTGATTTGTCAATAAAAAGGTGAGAAGACCCGTTGGGTGTTTCAGGGGGAGACTGGGAGGCAAGGCAAGGTAGTTTTTTCAGAATAAAAGTGGAAGGACATGGTTGCTGTGCACTCACCTGACTGTGCTGTACCTGAGGCACCTCAGGCCTTGGAAGCAGTTTTGACACAGCAACACTCTGTGCTGTCCAGGCTGAGCTCCTGAGGCTCTCAGGGGGAATTCCTTCAAACACTGCCACACCTTCTCAGCCCAGGGCTTGTTGTAACTAGCAAAGCTCATGGAACCAAGTATGAAACTCCTGACGGAGTTTCTTTACTCCCATTGTCATTCCAGAACCATGGAATGGTTTGTGTTGGAAGGGACCTTAAAGCCCATCCAGTGCCACCCCTGCCATGGCAGGGACACCTCCCACTGTCCCAGGCTGCTCCAGCCCCAGGGTCCAGCCTGGCCTTGGGCACTGCCAGGGATCCAGGGGCAGCCACAGCTGCTCTGGGCACCCTGTGCCAGGGCCTGCCCACCCTGCCAGGGAACAATTCCTGATTCCCAAGATCCCATCCAGCCCTGCCCTCTGGCACTGGGAGCCATTCCCTGTGTCCTGTCCCTCCAGCCCTTGCCAATTGTCTCTCTCCATCTTTCCTGCAGCTCCTCCAGGCCCTGCAAGGCCACCCTGAGGTCACCCCAACGCTCTTCTTCTCTGTGCTGAATACTGTGATTATATATCCAGTGGTCAATTTTTATGCATCTCTCAGGTGAGAGGCAATGGTGGAGGATTTAGGGCAAGAATAAGCTCTGTAACTGTGAAAGAAAAACTTTGTACTCTGTTGTCAATTTGTGGGAAATAAAGAGTGAAGATCAGTTTCAAAGGACACAGTGTTGGAAATGAAATTTTAGCAGCATCTCCACCACTGACTAGGAGAGGGGATGTGCAGCACCTCTGTGAAGTCTTCTCCTACACAGAAGTGAGCTCTTTCAAGTAGTTTGACATTCTGCTGATTGATCCAGGAAGATCTTGTAAAACAACTGGTGTCACAGGCCAAGGAGGTGGCAAAGAAACCGTGGTGAAGACTAGGACAGAATAAGCCAAACCACAATATAGTGGTGCTGAATTTGTAACTGACCATTATGGTTCAGGGAAGTGATCTCTGAGGCTTTAGCAGTTTCCTTAAATCCTCAGTCCATGGATGTCAGGCTGCCTGAGAAAGGGGACTGTAAGAGAGAGGCACAGGGCAGTATTTTTCCCCAGAAGGGCTTTGGTGTGCCTGCATCCTTGGTGCTCTGTGCAGGGCTGATCTCCACATCTCAGCAAGGAGAGGGTGGAGTTAGAGAGGGAGCAGAGAGGGGCAAATCACACAGGAAAGGATGGGAAGCTCATGCTACAGAAAATGAGACTTCACAATTTTTTGGAAAGAAGGTAGAGGGAGAGAGTATGGCTGACCTTTGGGGAGTCACAGAGGCAAAAGCTGAGGTGAATAAAGAGCAGCTCCCACAGCCAGAGATCTGGCAGTTCTGGATGAAACCAGAGGAGGAAGAGTGACATAACATCACTTTTCAAAAGGAGAGCATGCAAATTCATGGACAAGAATCAAGGTAGATACTACCAGGAAGAAGCAGAAATGTTCCCCTGATGCCTTCACCCAGAGCTTGTGGGATGGCCACTGGTAATGGCCAAGACTGTGCCCTCCCAAAGGGTCTCTGCAGTGCCAGCAGGGGTCACAGGTGGCTGTGTTCCATCAGCTGTTGGGGAATGGCAGAGTGGGACATTACTCGTTAGCTATGCAAAGCTGTATAATTACTGAGATGCATGCAAATAGGTTAATTAGGAAAGGAATTTAAAATGCAGCATTCAGCTTAGTTCACTAAGGTTCCAGCTGGTAATTTGTGAAGGGAAAAGGCCACGGAGCTCGGGATGGGAATGTCACTGTCTGTGCAGGGAATGTTGAGTTAGGAGGGCTGGAAAGGCATCCCTCCCTCTCTTTTGGAGGCAAGGGGTGATGGGAGGGCAAAAAAGCTAAACTGAACCCTGTGGTTGTTGTCAGTGGGGTATGAGCCATGTATTATATCTGCTTGAAAAGCAATGGGAACTTAGTATAATAGGGGACTTTAATTTCTGTATCTATCATGAAGTTCACTGGTGATGGCATTCAATAGGGAAATTAATGCAGGGGCAAGGGTTTAAATGTCCAGCTTGATATAATTTTCAACATGCTTTCTCATGGCCAAATGTAGGACCATCATCCAGAAAACATTTGGGAATTTTGCAGAAGAATGTTGTGACACAGCCTAGTCACTTTTGTATATAAAAGTGTAGCACTATTTGGTAGGATTTTCTGGAAATATAACCTTTTTTTAAATGTAAAAAGTGCTTTTTAATTCTTGCATTATTTATGGAGAGGCAAATAAAGCAATTCCATAGAAACAAATCAATATGAACCATAGTTGATATCAACACCATAGTCTCTTTCACTTTCCCCCGTGCACAGATAACAAAGCCCAGAATAGAATTCCATAGGAGGAGGAAAGTCTTGAACCTTAAATGCTAAAAATGAAGCTGACAAAACCTCGCTGGGAGTTTCTGAGCCAAGCTGAATCTTGTTTTTTGTTTTTGTTGCTCTTGGTTTGCAGATTACAGTTAGCTGATGCCATTTTGAGGTGTAAATGAGTCAACTTTTTCTACTGGAGTTACTCAAATTTCCTTGAAAATATCTCTGGGTTAAAACCCCTTTGGGTTGCAGCTGGGAGAGTTTGGCTTTACTATGAATAAAAGAGACGCTGAGAGTATCCAGCTCTTAAAGGGAGGATCCTTAATGCTACTTCTACTCCTCCAGCACCATTCTCATCAACAATTCTGTTACCTCTTACAGAGCGGGGTGCAGTGGCAGCTTCCAGGAACAGGGGCCTGATTAAAGGCCCATTTTGGCCTTGGTGCTCCAGCAGGATTTTAGTTATTTTCAAGGAGTGGAGACGCATCAGCACTAACAATGGTCTGTGCCAGGCAGGGGATTTCCCTGCTGTGTCATCAAAACCCTTATTGAGAGGGGTTTCTGAAGTGGTGCATTGAGCCTGGCTCTGCTCTGTGCTGTGGCTCGGACTGTTGGGAGCAGCAGTGGAGCTGCTCTCACAGATAATAACTGGTGTGAGAATCTGCAAAAAACTTCCTGGGCTCTGCAGTGTGGGCTCTTTTTCCCCCCCTTCCTGCTGAGAACGAAGGCTGAGCACAAAGGAGTGGATTTGCAGCTGGTTCAGATCACTGTAGTCCCACTGAACCAACCAAGCTGAGCTGATTTACACCGAGTGTGTCCAGCGGCGCTCCCAACTGATGGCATTTTAAAGCAGTGACATTTAAAATGAATCAGTGCCACTGTGATGGCATTGCTCTCCATCAGCTCAGGAGCACAACAGCTTCTCCAGGGAGCCAGGTTCTGATAAAGCTCTTCCCACTGAATTGTGTGTTATCTGGTGAACAGGTTTTTTTCTAATAAAAAGTCCGTTTCCCATCAAGAACTTATACCAGGAGCCATAGATAATAATTAAAAAAAAAATAGTTTGACCTTTTATGAGAAACACTGTAAACTTTTGCAGCAAAATATTGATCTTAGTGTATTTGAAGAAAAAGAGAGAGTTGGAAGCCCAGGTGGAAACATCTACAGTCAAAACCTGTGACCTCCAAGTGTTCTGGTTTACTGTAGTTTGAAGAAATAGTTCTAAATATGGAATGGAAACAAAATACCAATTGAGTACAATTAATCAGTATGCTTTTTAAGAGATCCCAGAATGCTGGGGTTATGTATTCTCAACTGTGAGCATTCACTGAATAGCCTGGCAGTGGGAGAACAGAGCAGAGGGAGCTTGGGTGCTGCCCCAAGGGCACTGCCCTCAGAAAAGCTCTGGGAGGAGGTGCTGGAGGAGAGGAGGAACCCTGTCAGATTAGCCCTGAGATCTTTTCCACAACTGCAAGGGAAATCCACTGATACCACAAACACACCAGCTTGCTCTGTTCCAAATGGTAATAGTAAAAACAGATTTTATATGAATAGGAGTGGAGCTCTCTGCAGCACAAGACCGAAACTTCACCAAGATATCAGCTGGCTATCAGCTGAGTCGCCATGTAATTTCCTATAAAATAAAGATTCAGGCTTGTGCTGACAGTCAGTACTGGTTTGCCTTCCTCCAATCCCCTCTACTTTTTTTTTCTTTAATTCAGACAAAAATATCTGCCCACAACATGTCAGTAAGCTTTTCCTGCCTTTTAACTTACACATTATCTCTGTCTGTGCTGGTTTTGCATGGATTCTTCTGTGTGTATAATCAACTAATTATCTCTTATATCTTCAGCAGATAAGACAAAGCAAAATTAAAATAGAATGAAATAATAACACTTCTTCCAAAGATCAAAGTGTAATGATAACTACAAATTTTAACATGAAAAATTATGCAGTGTTGCCTGAACAGCATGGACTTCATGTAGGTTTCCTGTGGTCCAAATGATTAATACAATTTTTTTTCAGTGTAAAATGCCCCTATCTGAGTAAAGTGAGTGGAAAAATACTAGAGGTGTAAGGGCTAATCCAGGGATCAATTTATGTATATGTTTGTGCACTGATTTATCAAGACAGCAGTTAATACATGACATAAATTATTTCAATTTACTGCTATTTTCATTGCCTAAAATTCACTAATGCCTTGCTGTCACTGGTACTTGGAGAGAGGCTTGTGCAGTAGAGGTTTAGGGAGAAAAGAGGTGCTCCACAATAAAACCAACTAACTTGGGACTTGATGTAGTTGAGTTGATTTTCCTAGCAGGTTCCTGAGGCAAAATCACTCCTGTATCAGACTGAAATTCAGAGTTTAAAATCAGTGCTGCAGGATAATGATGTGGTTTGGGTAGCATGTGCAGGCAGTGTCACTCTCTGTGAGACCTCCAACATTAAAGCAAAGATATCTCCAATATCTTTGAGTTTCCAAGAGTTTCTCTCATTGTTAGATATTTCCAAACTCTGGTTATGAGCCAAGCCAAGCACTTGGCCTCGACTCCTTGCTTCCAGAGAGAGCCACTCAAATTCAGATGGTATAGCAGAGATGAGCAGCTTTGTTACACCCCTCCAAAGTGTCTGGGAATGTTATTAAAACTGATACAGTCCTTGGCTTGCCTTTTAAGGGAAACTGAGCCCAACCCAAGTGTGATTAATCGTGGGCCCAGCCCTGACATCACCCCTGGCACACCCTGGGAGCTGAGCCACAGCTTTCCCTGATGTCCAACACACACCTCACACAACAACGATTCGGAGAGGATTCACACCTGAAAGATAAAAGGAGATTCCTCCACATCTTTTCTGTGCATGGGAGGAAAGGACCACTTTTCCTTTGGGCTGCAGTATAATTGTGTGTCCTGCCAAACACAGTTTACAGCAGTGCAAAGGTGTAGGGCTTGGGCAGGTCTGCAAAGGGGCCAGGATTGCTGCATGAAGGGACCAGGGGGCTCTGAGGCACTGCACAGCTTCAGCCCTTCAGAGGGTCCTTTCCAGAGGGTTTGTTCAGAACACTTTCTAGAAATGCTGCAGGAAAGGGTTTGTTCTCTGTGTTGCTTAGTGATGCTTTTCCATTAAATATGGGGAATTCAAAATAAAGTTTGATACTGGAAAATGAGGATCCTGGTGGAGATCCTTTCCCCCCCCTTTTTTAAATATATATATATATAGCATACAATAGCAGCCATGCCATTTGCATTTAGTCTGTGATTTACCCAGGAGTGCGGGAGCTGGACAATTTTCCACATCATTCCAGGATTTGTTGGTGCCTTATGCATAACATCCTATAGACAGTGAATGAGCACCAGGGATTTGCCTGCAGAAGTTTAGCCCAAGTGCATAATCAGACATCTCCCTCTGTACAACAACTACAGGGCATTCCCTCATTTGTTCTGTAGCTCTGGGAGGCACAGGAGTTTGTACAGTAGGCTGGATGCTATTCAATAAAATATTCTCTCAGAAGCACATACTCTGAGGCAGTTATTGTGCAAACTGATTTTTATCTGAATGCCAGGGTACTTCATCTGACCCCTTTCTCCACCTGTGTGAAAGTATTCTCTTTTGTAAAACTTAAGATGAAATTAAGATCAGGATAACTTTTTGGGGGAATGATAATGAGGTCTCTTTTCTCAAAGATGATGTCACAAAATAATCTGTAAGGGAGCATTTATCTGAGTGAGTAGATTTACAGCTGTCACTGTTTGAGTCCTGTCTGTTCCAGAGTATTGCTTTCTCTAAAAAAAAGATTACAAGGAGACTGGAGAGGGACTTTACCCAAGGGCATGTAGTGATAGATAAAGGGCAATGGCTCCCAGTGCCAGAGGGCAGGGTTAGATGGAATTTTGGGCAGGAACTGTTCCCTGGCAGGGTGGGCAGGCCCTGGCACAGGGTGCCCAGAGCAGCTGTGGCTGCCCCTGGATCCCTGGCAGTGCCCAAGGCCAGGTTGGACATTGGGGCTGGAGCAGCCTGGGACAGTGGAACTGGATGAGCCTTAAGGTCCCTTCCAGCCCAAAACCATTCCATGATTCTTTGGTATCTCTGTGCTGCAAGAGAGTGCACACAGGCAATGGGCTGGCTGAATACAGGGGATTTCTTTGCCATGGTCTGGGAGCTCATAAATGCAACCACTGCAAGATGTGCCTGCAGCAGTGTTGCAGCTCAGACTAGAAGTCTGATTTTGGTGGAATCTTCTGAGAGTCCTCACTGAGACACTCTGGCTGACAAAGCTGTCTGTGTGTCAGCCTTGGGTATTTCCACTAACTGATTTATGTGCTTAAGACCTCCTCTTTTTGAGTCATCCTGCATCCTCTTGTAGTTGTGGATTTCTGGCTGCTGTTGAGTGGCTTCGACTGTTCATACCTTAAAACTGTAGGAAATTGTAGGTGTTGTCTTGCAATTCAATTTCCTACAGCTGTAAACTCATCCAAAGGAAAATAGTAGTAGTTCAGAGGAGCACAGGTCAGTTCAGAGACAAGCTTCAACTTTTTTTCTTGCTTATTCAGAGCCTGGAAAGTCTTTGACATCACTGCCTCTTGCTTGAAGCATCATGTTCTTTGATCTTTATGTTGTCTCATCTTTATCCACTCCATTACAATTTCTCTTGCTTTTATAGCGTCTGTATTTTTTCTTATGATAAGTTTTGTAGCATTATAAAATGTCCTCAAAAATTACTTTATTATTTCAAGCCCTCAAGACATTTGTCTTTATTCCACAATCTGTTATTACCTTCAGGATTATGCTACCTTTTTACCTCTCTCTTGTAATCTCTGCTGGTGCTCTTCATGTTTCTGCACTGTGGCTCCTCTCCTGTCCACACTGAGATATTAATTTTCAGTCCTTCCCTGTGTATACTTTTCTCATTCATTGCTTTTGTTGTCTGTTTCATCCAACAGTTCTCAGGTTGAAACACAGAAAACCAGTCAGCTTCCCTGCAAAGAAATCTCTTTGCAGGGAAGATTACTCTTCCTACAAAGATTACTCTTCCCACTTCAGATGGATCCTTACTGGAACCTCAAACAGCCTTCTTAGAAATTCCATGAGGTTTTCTCCACTGTCCTGCAGATTGCAATAAGATCATCTGTCAAATGAGATTCAAATTTTGTGTCTTTTCAAAAGGCTGGACTCCCTGTGAGGGGTTAGCACACACAGCAATTCAGCCCTGGAGCAATGAGCCCAAACTGGAGCAGCTTTGGAGGGGAAACGCCGCGCGCGGCCGGTGAGCGTCCGTCCCACAGCAGCCTCCTGAGCTGGGACCATCCAGGGTGGGCTGTGTAGGGAATATTTGGTGCTGAGAGGAGAAAAGGCAGCCTGTGCACAGAGGGGTGCTGGCAGTGCTGCTGTGTGCCTGGATTTGTATGGAGAGCAGGAGACTCAGCCTTGCCAGACAATTGCAAACCCGCTCTGATGGAATATTGCTTCACTCAACTAATAAAGGAATGCACTGCTGTTTGTGCTGCTACCAACAGTAATCAGTTTTACTTGTTTGTGGGGAGCAGATTTATTTCAAGACCTGTCAGTAAGACTCAAAATCTTGGTTAACATATGTGTATTGTGAACTAGAGCCGGGAATTACTGCAGACATGAATTAATAGGCTCCTAGATTTTAAGAGTTCAATTTGATTTTTTTTTCCTGTCTATCCCCTTTCAAATGCCTGTAACATAAGTATGCTGAGAATGCTCTGAGTGGATTTAAATCTTTATTTAGCTGGATCTTCTGGTTTGTCCAGGGAATTCTACAATGAAATATGTCATTTTTTTCCCATTAATGTTGTGCAGATTGAAACACAGATGTCGCCTGTATACTGTGATTTAAACCTCTATCAGATGGTCTAATCTGGCTCTAGACTTCACAGAAACTTTCAAAAAACCCTTTAGCACTTATGTTCTGATAGGGCAGCTTTAAGACTTGTTAAATAGGTTACCAAGCTCATGCACCCAGCTCTCACTTTTTGCAGATTAGAACAGTGGCAGCACTGGGGGGAAGAAGGCCCAGTTTGTGCTGGAGGAAGGCAGGGAAGGAGGGTTTGAGAGAGTGATAGCCAATGTGGTGGAAAAATCAGAGCTGTATCCTGAACTCAGTAGACAGCACTGCAGTTTTTCTGCACCACTGATATTGAAACTGTTTCTTGACAAATCCCTTTATGCTCTGTATTGAAAACAGACTTATAAATAGAGCTCTCCTATGGGGAATTCAATATATTTCTTATAGTTCACTCTAAGTCATTAAAATATGTTTTAGAGGTGTATACCAAGAACATTACTGATGTGGTATAAATCTGCTGCACCTTTTGGTCAAAACACTGGTATCTTCAGAAGGGAAAATAAAAATAAATGGTAGTAGAGCAAACAAACCATGGAATATCATTAGGGTTATAACGGATGCTGCTGCTGTTCCTGTCAATCTGACAGTGTGATCATTTGGGATAAATGTTTTATTAAGATTGAGAGCCTGAATCTACTGTTCATTTATATTTAGGAACTGAATTGACACATTTTAAAAATAGACATGGTTAATATTCTGAAATAACAAAGAATATGTGGAGTTCAAGGTGTTCTGAACTGCAATACAAAGAGGTTGCCTCTCTGAAAATTAGAGAGGATCAATGTGTGCATGTACTTTGTTATGTTAATATATGCTTCGAGCAGCACCACAAATTATTGGATGTCTAGCAGACTCCTGGGATTGCTTTGAGTATTTTTGATGCTCTTCATCAATCTGTTCAGTTATTCCTCTCAGTTTCTGAGGGCAGCTTTCATTGCTGCAAATTAGATATCCTATTTGAATGGAATTATGTGTTCAAAAAGATAAAGACAACCCCCAAATCTGGCCCAGATTTAAGATTAGTTTTCCCTTTCTTTGCATTACATCCTCGTCATTATTCCAACCTGCATCTGGGAACAGTACTGCAGATTTCTGAGCTTGGGGTATTCCTTCTTCTCATTCAGAAAATGTATGGATTGTACAGTGCTTTTATCTCTAAGTCATGCCTGCTCTACACTCACATTTACACTAAAACCTGAGATTGATTCATCTAGCACAGTAATCGTGACATTTAAAGGCAACATGCACCTCAATGATGCCCTATGATAAACTGTGATTTTAATTAAATGTTAGCCAGAATTTTGCTCTTTGGCATTATTTAAACAATTTTCCTGTCTGTTGGAATGTCAATTTAGACAAAGGAGGGAAGGGTGAGCCACAGAAGATGTTCAATAATACGTGACAGTGGTCTTCCCAACTTTGATTTGGGAGCAGAGATTGGGATAGCACCTATTGCTGTCTTGACAGACTGCATTATTAGGTCACCTTGTAGAAAAGTAATTTAACTTGTTAATTAGTTGTGAGATATTTCAATTATCCTGGTGTCTGAGAGCCTGGAGCCTGCCTGTCTCCACCTTCGTTATTGCAAACTGATTTACCCAAAATCAAGACAGACTTTTTGATGGTTTAAAGCATTGCTGTAAAGGATTTATTTGATTTGTAATTGGTCCCTTCCTAATGAAGAGCAGAACAAGGAGGAGCACAATGGTGCATCCCAGACCCCACTGGTGCTCCAGCTTTGTAGAAATGATTTCCATGGTACCACACTTTTCAGAAAGTCAGTGTCAAGGTTACAGGGAAGGGCTCCAGTAGGTTGTTTAAGCCAGCAGAGTCACAGGGCAGTTGTTCTGGGGCTTCCCTTGCTCAAGGATTGTTGTGAAGAGCAATATGACAACAAACCTTTAACTAATGCCCTACAAGAACAGGAAATTTTCCACCAAAGCATCTTTGCAGGAAGGTAAACTTTCAGTACAAAGCACTGCAAGTAACTGAGTAAATCCTGGGCACACCTAGAGGCTGTGTGGAGAGGGGATTGAGAGCAGCCCTGGGAGAAGGCCCTGGGGGAGCTGTGGGGCAGAGCTGGCCCTGCCCCAGCCGTGGGCGCTGGGACCCCAAACCCTGCCCTGGGCTGGGCCCCAGTGTGGGCAGCAGGGGAGGGGATTCTGCCCCTCTGCCCCCTTGGGTGAGACCCCACCTGCAGAGCTGGGCCAGCACAGCAAGGACCTGGAGCTGCTGCAGAGAGCCCAGAGGAGGCACCAGGATGGGCAGAGGGATGGAGCAGCTCTGCTGGGAGGAAAGGCTGGCACAGCTGGCATTGTCCACCTGCACAGGAGAAGCTTTGGGGTGACCTCAGGGTGGCCTTGCAGGGCCTGGAGGAGCTGCAGGAAAGATGGAGAGAGACAATTGGCAAGGGCTGGAGGGACAGGACACAGAGATTGGCTCCCAGTGCCAGAGGGCAGGGCTGGATGGCATTTTGGGCAGGAATTGTTCCCTGGCAGGGTGGGCAGGCTCTGGCACAGGGTGCCCAGAGCAGCTGTGGCTGCCCCTGCATCCCTGGCAGTGCCCAAGGCCAGGCTGGACCCTGGGGCTGGAGCAGCCTGGGACAGTGGGAGGTGTCCCTGCCATGGCAGGGGTGGCACTGGATGGGCTTTGTGGTCCCTTCCAGCCAAACCATTCCATGATTCCAGGCCCGTAGTTGATCTATTTGTAGCTATAAATTGGCTTTGCATGAACACAAAGGGGGCCACTGGAGCCTCCCCCTGCACACGTGCTGCCTGCAGAGAGCTGCACTCATCCTCTGTCAGGAGTGTTTTCCCAGCAGCTCAAGGATTATTTAAGCCAGAGATGCACTGGGTGTCTCAGCTTCATCCTGCTAAAAATTCTTTAACCTCAGGGCTCTGAGATCACTCAGGTCCACATCCCATTCATTCCCAGTGCTCAGAGTTGTGCTGGCTGAGGGCCAGGCTGCTCTCCACAGCATCCCTGTGCAAGGCTGGAAACGCCTGTGTCACACCGGGCTCGGAGGGAGAGGCGTCCCTGTGCTCCTCCCTGCTCAGCAGGGAGCAGTGGAGAACAGGGGGATCAGGATGGAGAAATGAGGCAATATGCATAAAATCAGGGCAGGCCTGGAGCTGAATGAGGGCTTTGGGGAAGTTAAAGGGAAAGGGGATGAAGCAGGGGCAGAGCCAGCCTGGATTTTCAGAAAGGGCAGCAGTGTAGTGTAGTAACCTGTGCCTTTGCCTCTCAAGAAAATGAGGTTAAAGGGCTCTGTCAGAGCTCTGTATGATAACACTGTACAACACAGTGACTTTGGGCAAGTGGCCCAAGCTCTTGTATATTTTGAATAAAATAGCAGAATTGTGCCATTGCCAGTTTCTGAGAATCTCTGAAGGCATTTATTTTGTCTGTGTCTCATTGGTGCAATCAGAAGGGGCGCATTTTGTTAGGGGAGTGATGCTGAAATGGGTAAGAAGGCACCCAGGGCTCATACAGAAAAGTAATTTGACCCCTCAAAATAAAGTACTATTTTAGTAGTGCTAAAAGCGCTACTTCTTCGTTTGTCCTTCTGAAATTTGGATGAGAGATTATGTTTTTCTGGTTTAATTATTCAATTTTATTACCTCTTTTGCAGACTATCATTCAGTTCTGACAAATGATCTTCAGTAAAAGGAAACTCCTGCTTGTTATAAAGATTTAGTTCCTAGGAACTAAATCCTTTCCTTAGGAAAGATGAGGTAAAAAGCTGAAGCTAAGTGGAGTGTTTATTTCTGAAAAGCAAGGTGTGAAGGGATGCTTTCAATTACTCAGGATATGGGGAGGGTGTTTTTCAAAATGAATCCATGTGAAATGGGGATTTCTAGAACAATCCTGAGAAAGATATTTAACAGTATGTCTGGGCATTCACTGAACTTTAAAAGGTGCTATATGCTTAATCTTTTAAAAGTAATATTTGAGAGAGGGAGAAATTGAAAAGAGCAAATCTAGCATATGGCTGGCTGGTTCGCACTTCTTACTGCAAGGCTGTTTTTGCTGTAATGTTCCTTCCTGCCAGACTGTGAAATCTGAGGAGGGAGGACTTTCTTAGAGCCTTTGAGGGCCCTACTCAGCCTATTCCATACTAGAGAAATGGAAAGACAGCAAACTTTTTTGTTTTCAGAGGAGTCAGAACTGAGCAGTCTGTGGCAGGAATTTGTGCTGAATTTTTTGTGCCATGGGTTTTGCTGCTCTCCCTTTGCCTACCTGGGTCTGATCCTGACCATTCTGAGGTCAAGGACAGAGCTTTTCATCTGAGGGGGACTTTTCCTCTGAGTCTGCCAGAGCCTCAGGCTCACCCTCTCCATTGCAGAGGGCAGTACATGTAGCAGCTCTCCTGTGTAGCTGCTGCACATGGGAAAGGTGAGATTTCCATGGTGGAAAATCAGACAGGAGGAATTCTTCCTGCTTTTGATTTTACCTTGGTTCACCCATGGTGCAGAGTGAGGTGAAGGCTCCATAATGTGACCACATTTCTGACAGTGAGCACAGAGCTGACTGTGTGACCCAGAGTGTGCCCTTGTATCCGACTGGATCAATGCAATTCACATCTCTCCTAGGGACTGGTTTGTTATGGTTTGGTTTTTTTCCCCCTCCCTGACTTGTATTAACATGAAGATGTAGTTTATACTGTAGTTAGGTTTTTTCCCTCCACAAAATGCTAAGCAGAGATCATTGGGTACCTTGGGTCTTCCAAGGCTGAGAACAGTTAAGAAAGGGAAAATAAAAAGATACGTAAGAACTTCATTAAAGTGGAGGAATCCTGTTGGGCTGGAATCCTGAGCAGTAACACACAGAACATGTATGACCTTAGCACCAACAAGTGTTGAAGTGATGTCTCATTAAAGCAGCATTTGTTAAATCATCTAAGCCACTGTTAACATTTTTGAAGTCAAGGAAGGGAACATAATCCCTCTGTTCTCCTTGCTGAAGTTATTTCCAAAGGAGATATTCTAGTCTTGGTGTCTCTTAAATCAATTTGCATCCATCTCAGCCTATGCTCCAAAACTTGACCACATTATTGACATTAAATTTTATATTAAACTTGGCATGATTCATTTGAGTTTGGTAGTGAAAAGTGAGTGCTCATTCCTTTTGCAAGTCTCACAGATGTAGTCACGTTGTGCTGCAAAAAACAGCAACAGTTCCTTCTTTTTTTCTCTGAAATATGCTCAGGCAATCTCACACATCTCTGATGTTCATTAGTCAGTTAAGAGGAAAATTAAAACTCTGCCATTCTGAAAGATTTTTTTAATTGAGAAAGAAGCCACTCTACAGATAAACTCAGTTTTCAACAAGGTAAAATGCCCATGTACATCCAATCTGATCAAATCTTAGGTAGGAAGGGTATCTTTTTCTTTTTTCCAATTTTATAAGGAATTGGTCTTCTTAAACATTCCTCTACTAAATAGCTCATCTATAGCTTTTTGATGGTCTAAACATAAGCATTCAGTTTTATTCTCAGACAAACTGGATAAATACTTTATCTGAATCCTTTGGACACACCTATTTATAGTCTGATCCTACCAGATCACTCAGGGTTTAAATTCTGATGCTCCACCATCAGCAATAGGGGTTTGATGGATACAGACTGTGAACTCCAGCACATCACAGTTAAAATAAGGAAGCAGTATGATTAAAAATCATAGATTTGATCTTGGAAAGGCACAAGTGTGACTCCTGTTGTTATCCTGGAACAGTCACTCAGGGAGTTCCCATTGTAGGTACAAGGGTGTTGCCTTTAATCACCTTAAATCAGACATCTCTGAGTTCCAACTCTTCTGCAGTTTTTGAAAAAAGAACCACCCCCCCCCCCCCCAAAAAAAAAAAAGAACTATTGCAAAACTTGTGGAAGTGCAGAAATCAGAAGTCTTTCGAAGACTGAGAACAAAGAAAACCTAACTAGAAAACTAGAAAAACTAAAACTGTGATTTATTCCGTGCGAGTACATCTCTTGTTTCACTATTAAAACATACCTCTGCTTCCTACAGCAAAATGTGCTGTCACATGCCAAAAGAAAACAAAAGGAAAAAACAGAAGAAAATTTCTTGTCTTTTGAAAGGAGGGGAAGGCTGTAGAGCACATTTTTGAGACATCTTCGCAACCAAACCAGCCCTGCTTGGGGATAACAAAAGCAGAAAGATCCATTGCATTGTGTGAAATAAATACTGCCTGTATTCCTAAACGCCCTATAACTAGCCCAGTATCATTTGTACTAATCACATTATCATGTCTGTCTGGAAGAGATGAATGTCTGAATGCAAGGAATTAAACAGGTGATAAATTAATTTTGAATTGTTTCTTTTTGTTGTTGTTCCTGTTCCTGACTGAGAGCAGCTTTGCTGTGACTGTGAGCAGAAGTGATGGGTTTGGTGGAAACTAAAGGGAAGTTTTGAAGTGTGGGCTTTTTCTCCTGTTCCTGCAGTTTCAGGTTATCAGGTTAGTCCCAAGGCTGACAGAGGAGGTGCAGGAATGAGATGAATGCTTGCTAGAGCTGCTCACAGGGATTCCTCTCCTGAGCAGGCAAGCTGTGGGTTCCATCTCCCTGCAGAGAAACATTCTGGGTTTCTATTGAAAGGCAGAGAATATCCTGAGTGGGAAGGGACCCACCAGGATCACAGATCCAGCCCCTGTCCCTGCCCAGACCCCCCAACAATCCCCCCTGTGCACCCCTGGCAGCGCTGTCCAAAGGCTCCTGGAGCTCTGGCATTCCCTGGGGAGCCTGGGCAGTGCCAGCACCTCTGGGGGCAGCAGAGCCTGTCCCTGCTCTGCTCTGAGCCTGCCCTGGGCCAGCTCCAGCCGCTCCCTGGGTGCTGTCCCTGGCCAGGGCAGAGCTCAGAGTTGCCCCTCTTTCTTCCTCTGTTACTCTTTGGAAGGATTCAGGTTATCAAGCCATCTAGTTTAACACCTCTGAGTGTGCTTTAAAATTATCTTAGTGTTTCCAAGAGTAACTGCTGTGCTGCCGCAGCCAGTTAAGAAACCTTCCCTGCAGGAAGGGTTCTTACCTACCCATGGTTTCTCACAGATAGGAATACTCAGGTAAATGATTAGACTTCAAAAAGATAATTATCATTCATCATTATGAAAAGCAACCTTATTAGGAATTCATAAACTCAGAATAAATCTGTTCAGGTGACAAACCAAATTTTTCATTTTAACCAGTTCTGTGAGTAATAGTGAGTTGAATTATTTACTGGAGAATTAAACTTGTTTTCACCCAAGATGTTATATCTGATTTTGTCACTAATTTACCAGTAGGTGTGCTTACCAAAGAACTCCTCACCCAGCATTATCTTATCAATGTTATGTCATATCACAAGCAACATAAAAATAAATCAAATCCATTTTGGTTGTGTTTACAAAGTTTCAAAATTGAATACATGAGTAAAAATCTTCTGGCAGGAAAGGAATTATTGAAGCTTCTTGCGAGATGTGTTGGGATTGTATTTCACTGGGGATACCTCAGAGCAGGGAGCTGTGGTGCCCTGTCCCCAACTGCTGCTCTCTTGTCACTGGGATGTGGCACAGAGGGATAGTGGCACTGCTGCTGCCTTGTCACTGGGATGTGGCACAGAGGGACAGTGGCACTGCTGCTCTCTTGTCAATGGGATGTGGCACAGAGGGGCAGAGGCACTGCTGGCTTGTCACTGGGATGTGGCACAGAGGGACAGTGGCTCTTCTGCCGTGTCACTGGGATGTGGCACAGAGGGACAGTGGCTCTGCTGCTGCCTTGTCACTGGGATGTGGCACAGAGGGACAGTGGCACTGCTGCCTTGTCACTGGGATGTGGCACAGAGGGACAGTGGCTCTGCTGCTGCCTTGTCACTGGGATGTGCAGCCCCCAGCAGGTCTCTGCCCTCTGTGCTGTCCCTCTCTGGCAGTTCAGATGTCTGAGGGTGTTCCCTGTGCTGTGCTTTAATTAATTTGCCTGTTGGGAGCTTGCTAGAGGTGGTAGCAGGAGAATCTGACTTCTGGTGTCCTCTTTGTGCTGAGCAGGGAATCCCAGGATCACTGAGGATGGAAAAGCCCTCCCAGCTCATCCAGTCCCAGCTGTGCCCACCTTGTCCCCAGCCCAGAGCATTCAGTGCCACCTCCAGCCCTTCCTGGGACACCTCCAGGGATGGGCACTCCAACCCTCCCTGGGCAGTCCCAGTGCCCGACCACCCTCTCCCTGCAGAAATTCCTCCTCATTCCAACCCGAGCCTCCCTGGTGCAGTTTGGTTTAGGCTTTGGACTAAGGAAAAACATAAACCACTTTTCCTTTTCATTCATTTGCAGTCCCTGATCTGAATCACATTATATCAAAACATGAACGTGTTGTAGCTACTCTTGCTGTAAGGGACTGGATGTCATCCGGAACCAGAAGAAAACAGAACACTTTTGTTGTTTCAACAAGGAAGTTATTTTATTACTGATAGTCCAGAAACAACCCAGATTGGGTATTTCCAGTTATAATCAAAACCTCACCATGAACTTTGTACGTGCCTTGAACTGGTTTTGTTTTTATTCTTTGAGTGCTGTAAATATTTGTGGCACATACATGCTGAATGATTAGCTGGACTTAAGATAACCAAAGCTTCTCATACAGGAACTATAAATCCTGAAAGGTTAAGAAAAAGAGAAGAATTTGTAGAAATTACTGCAATGCCTGAACAAGCAGTGGAGACATCATCTAGAAGAACTTCCTCCTGGAATTTAATGTTTTAAAATAGTTTCAGTTACTGCTAAATCCAATGTCCTTTTCATAAATCTAGAAGCACAACCTGCATTTAAATTCAAGTGTGCGACCTGTCAAAAAAAAATCCCGAACCAACCACCTCCCCCAAAAAAGCCTCCAAAAAAACCAAAACAAAACAAAAACAAACCCCACCTTCTCCCCAAAAACCCAAACCAGAAAACCTTTGACGGTGCATTTGTTATACAGTTGACAGACAACTTTTTTCTCATACTCTTGGTCCCCTAAATGATAGAATCATAGAATGGTAAGGCTTGGGAGAGACCTCAAAGCCCCCCCAGCCCCCCCCTGCCATGGCAGGGACCCCTCCCCCTGTCCCAGGCTGCTCCAGCCCCAGTGTCCAGCCTGGCCTTGGGCACTGCCAGGGATCCAGGGGCAGCCACAGCTGCTCTGGGCACCCTGTGCCAGGGCCTGCCCACCCTGCCAGGGCACAATTCCTGATTCCCAATATCTAATCTAAATTATTCCTTGTCCTATTCCTGAGGAATTGTCCCTCTCTGGTTTCCCTGCAGCCCCACAGACCCTGGAAGGAGCTGTGGGGTCTCCACACAAGCTTCCCCACCCCAGCTCTCCCAGCTTGCTCCAGGGGAAGAGCAGCTGGAATCTGAGCTCTCTGTTGTTCAGATCTGTAGTCCCACTGTGAACTATAGATAGTGGAGTTATTTGTACTGTAAAACTTCTCCAAGACATTTTGAGTTTTCTAATTATCATACATTTTATAGCCTGAATTTCACAATCTCATTATCTGCTACTAGCTAAATCTATCCCAACACTCAGATTTGGTGTTGTCTTCTTGCTTTTCCCCATTCATAATTTCAGCTATTTTTTTCCTTTCCTGAAGTGTGTGTATGAAATGTGTATCCACTACTTCCTCGCATCCTTCAGATTACTGCACTACCTCTTTTTCCAATACCTGGGAAAAGACATCGTATTCAAAGCCGGGGCTGTATTTCAGTGTACAGAACAAAGCCGTACTCCCAAAGCCCTCGGCATTCTCTCTCTGAGGCCTCTGTAAGGGCTGCCTGCAGCTGTGTGTCTCATTTGCACGCACAATCCTCCTCCCTGCACAACACCTAGTGGGGCACTGCACAAGCAGCTGAACGTAATTAGTGGTTTGCAGTGATTATCACCTCATTTGCACATGCAGTTGGAGCAGCTCTGCATTTTAATCGAAGCGTCTCCTGCAGCGCTGCTCCCTCTCGAGGTGCGTGTGAGAGTGGGAGCAGCTCTGGGAGCTGTGCTGGGGGATCCTGCCCGGCCAGGACTCCACGCTGGCCGTGGGAGAGGAGGATCTCTGCTGGGAAGGGCTCCTGAGCCTCCCGAGGGATGCCCTGCGTGGCAGGGAGGTGTCTGTGCTGCCAGTGCCGGGATCGTCCGTGTGCTGCTGCTTGGCACACCTAGAATGTGCTCCCCGGGCAGCCACCCCAAAGACACACTCACAAACGGGCTGCTCTTGAGCCCGTGCTGGGCTGGGCAAGGGGGCAGATTTGTCAAATATCAAATACGGAATTGGGATTCCTGCTCAATTGCCCATGCTGTCTGAAATGTTATCAGTTTCTGTTAGAGTGAAATAACCCAAAATCTAGGTCAAGTTCATTCTCCAGAAGTCTCTTGAGTATTGTTTTTCTACAGGTTGAAATTATATTCAGGCTCTTCTACATTAGTAGAATAGCATGATTAATGGGAATTTAAGATGCAAAGTAGCATCTTCACTCAACTTTCCAGGTCCTTCTCTGCATATCATTGTCTGGAATCCCAAATCTTGCAGATAAAGTACAATATAGTTTCAGAGATTGTAAATCAGTCAAGGGAAGGTGATCATTAAATACATTAAAATGCATGAAAATTACCTAAATGGAAACCATTAGATTAAATGAAGCAGCTACAGTATAATATCCTGATGACTCCAGAAACTTTATTTAGATCATAACTGTACTGATGTTGTGCAAATCCCATGATTAAAGGGAACGTAACATGTCTCTCCCTCTGCCTCCTTTTTTTTTAAGAATTTGCAATTTCAATTCCTCCATGACTTAATAAGCAGTTACCTCAATTGAGGCTCTTCCTGATGCTTGGCACCAATCTGCATTTTGATGGGGTACAGCATGAAACCTTATCTCAGTGAGGCATGTTTGCAGAAATAACAATGTTTAAATAATGACTGAAATGGAGCATGAAACTCTTTGCCAGCTAAAATGGACAGTAGTGAGAGATCTTAAGCCTCAGCTCTCGTTACCACTTTGGGGTTTCTTCTCTGAGGCGGACACTCATCCGTGGTCCCAAAGCCCTGCTCCAGACCCCATGCACAGTTGGAATTAGTTCTCTGTTTTATGGGTCTTTATCACCCCACTTAACAGCTGTTTTTAGTCTCAATGCCAAGCAGTTTCATGAAGTTTCATTACAAATACATTTTATTCTATTTCTGTTGGAATCTCCTACTGAAGTATCATATTTCTTCTCCTCTCAGTGGCATCATATTTGCTGTACAATTTATGGATTGTGAGTGCCTTCATGCTTCTTTATGCAGCCCATATATTGTACATTGCACAGTTTTCTCAGGGAATTAAAAGGTCAAATTTTCTGCACAAAATCCTTGATCCTTCTCTTGATTTTAATGGGTAGTTTCCTTTGGGACTTTTCAGTCGTGTACATCGTGGTAACACAGAAAGTGCAATTTCAGTATTTGATGTTCCACACCCAGCTGCTGTTCCAAACCATAGGTGCCCATACTGGATGGTGATTTGGGGTTCCCTCAGGCTGCTGAGATGCTCTCTATTCCCTGGCTCTATCTGCACTGGATTAGAGCTTCTGGGGAATTGGGATGCAACAACAGCACAGGGGAGCAGCTTCCTAATGGAGTCGCTAATGGCTATCATTCCAAAGCTCATCCCAGTTCAAAGGCGAATTCTGATTGATATTAAAATAATGAAATCACACTGGCTGGTCTTTCAGCAATATTTACAGTTTGTCATGGTAATGTTGCTGTTTGCAGTGGACAAGGGTTTAAACCCCCAAATTTGCTGACGGGCGGGTGAGATGTGGGTGGCATCAGCATGAGGAATTTGTGTGCCCTGAAAGCAGGGTGCACTGTGTAATTCCAGAGGGAAGATGGTGAGGGAGGAGGAAGATTAGAGATCAGTGGCCCAGGGGTGCTTTTAGTTGCAGTGGACTAAATTGACTGCAAACTTGCAATTGCAGTTGACGTCAGTGGAAGCTGCCCGTTTCTAAGAAGTTCTCATCAGCTTAGCACTATTCATCTGAAGACAAAATTAGAAATGTATTCCACATGGTGCCACTGCATGATCTGTGCTTTACAGGGAGAGCAAGGGCATGTGAGGAATTCAGGTAGAGTTCAGAGAAAGAAGATATAAACCTTTCACAGAAACTGAAAGAGAATAGCCAAGAGGACTTGCAGCTACTGAGGCACAAGAATAAAAAGAGACCAGAGGTTCCTCTGTAAAGCAAAGGTTTAGCCAAACTCCCTTCATATCACACACAGAATTAGAATTGTCTACTTTGATTTTGAATTAATAGATCTTTTATGAAGAAAGCAGAGAGAATCAGGGCCATTTGCTGAGCTACATGAGAGCTCAGAGAATGCCATTAGCAGAAGACAAAAGCTCTAAAATTGTGTGGGTTTTTTTCCCCTGCCAGTCTGCAGGCAGAAAATGTTGGCACATGTTCAAGTCTGCAGTGGCCTGCTGAAGTACCTGGCAGTTTTTTCTGCCCTCTGTGATCTGGGGGAAGCATCAGGGCAGGATGGCAGAGCTCACTCTGGGAATTCCCTGGTTCTGTGTTGCTCCCAGTTTGTACCATGCACTGCTGGACTGCTCCTGCAGCCCAGAGCTGCTGCCAGGAGATGCAGGATCAGTAGTATCCTGAGCAGCCTTCACTGAAGCACTGATAACAGCAACCCTGGCACTGCAGTCCCTGATCCCATCCGGCTGCACTGTGCTCCCAGCGAGCTGCTGCCTGTCCTGTGGGCAGCAAACACGTGCTGAGCTCTGCTCTGCCAGGAATGGGAGAGGGATTGGGATGGGATGCAGTGCACAACTCATTATTAGAGAACCTGGTTTAAAGCCCACTGATTTGGGCCCTGATTCCCCCTTCTTCAGGGTCCTCTGCAGTGCTGGCTGCTGGTGCCAGTGTTTTGGTGAGCAATCATACACACTTTTCACTGATAAAACCAGCTGTTGATGAAGTTTGGTATTTTAAATCACAGCTGAATTTCCAGCTGTTTCCACCACACATGTGCAGCAGCACTGTAGATTTGCTTATCCCCGTCCAGTCCCACTTAGGGAGAAAGGAATTTCTTGTCTGTACAGCAAGCATTCCTAATAATGATTGTGTTTGTTTGTACTTTAGAATAGCCTCCATTAAAAAATGCCGATAGAACATTAGAATCAAGATGAAAGTCTGTTCTTGTTAGGAAATGCTTGTTGTTAGCATTTTTGTCCTTTGCTGCCATGGAGAACACTCCCTGTTGTAGCTTTTGGGGCACTGCCAGTCCTTCCCTGCCCCACAGAGCCCCTTGCCCAGGGCATCCCTGACCCTGCTCCTCACCTGGAGCTTCCTGGCCCACCTTGACTCCAACATGTGCCACCTTGCAGGTGGGACAGGGCCACGAGCTGCTCACTGCACAGATGGAGGTGGAAGGGCAAGGCTTTGACATTTAGGGTCTGTGGGAGGGCAGGGGCAGGAAGATCAGCTTGTTTCCCGGAAATGAGAGTATTTCACTGCATCCATGGATGTTATCTGTTATACAGAGCAAGGAGAAGTTTCCTCTGTAGAAAGAAATGAATAAACCAAAGCTGAAGGCAGAAATTGCTGCTGCATTTGTTAAAAGAACCACAGAGATGATGCAAAGGAAGGTAAATTTTACTGACAGTGTCTGGGCAGTGTTCTGCTGACAGTGCAGGAGAAGATCTGTGAGTCTCAGAAGTGGAACTTTTAAGGAACTTGTCAAGGAAATCCAAACTTCCATAGGCAGCTTCAATTAGGCCTCATCTGATTACTCCTACTAAAGCCTGATGAAAAATTTTAGAAGCTCAATATTTTCTTTCCTGTGGTTGGGAGAAACAATTTGGATCTGTTAATGCTTGTTATTTTGCTGCCTAAAGAGAAGGCTGTGCTATGCTGGATTCTGTTCAGTCTTTGGGAAGATGGGGACTGGGAGGGGTTGGGGTCTTTTGTCCCCTTTCTATTGCCTTGGAAATATAAGTTGGAAAACATGGTGACAGTCCCAGTAATTAATTTCTTATTGCATCTTATTGTATGTTTTAAGCTTGTTCTAGAGGCGTGTAAAGCAGTGTCACTAATTTACTCCTGCAAATGGGAAAATGCCAGTACAATATACAGGGGGGGAAATATCACTACAATCCAGAAGAGGAAAAATGCCAGTGCAATCCAGAGGAGGAAAAATGCCAGTGCAATCCAGAGGGACTGGGCTTGGCCTGGGAGCTCTGCTGGCAGAGCCTCCAGCTCTGGGCTCTTTACAGGGCTAGGAGCATCCCACCTTCCCAGGCTGAACACAGATCCCAAAGGACTCGCTGCTGTAGCCTTATCTCACAGCACATAAAGCACATTAAAGAGGGCATTTGTACATCCTGAAAGGTTTTTAATACAGTTGGTGTTTGGATCTTGCTGCGGTGCCCTGGCTCCTACCTCATTTCCAAGTGCCACAGCTCCTGCTGCTTGCAGCCTCTGTATTCCCAAACCTGCACTGCTGAAGGATTTTTATTTCATGTATCATTTCTTAGTTACAGCTGTGTAATCATATGTCACATCTGCAGAGCATGGCATGGAGGATGCTCTCTGAGCAGACACTAAAGAGGGAAAAATCAACACAGAGAAATCTGGGGGTTTTACTTAGGCAGAGCTCATTTCTCAACTCTTTAAAAACCCTCGTGCTCTTCTAACAACTGCAGGCCATTTGTCAAGCAAAAAATGTACCTGTATGGATTCAGTAGAGAGCTGGTTTTCTTGGGCACTGATGTAGTACTGGGAGTTGATAAATAAATAAATAACCAGGAAAAAAGATTTCTGTCAGCTGTGCAGAGAAATGACACAGGAATGGTCCTGAGTTAGGAGTTGTCACATCTAGAACATCCCCTGTCACAGCAAGCAGTTTCATGCCAACACAAACCCCCTGACATAAATCATTGGGAGAAGGAGAACCTGAGAGAAGTAGGAACAAACCCATATATCTCAGCTACAGGCAGCAGCACCGTTTCTGATACTGGGAGCAGCCTGAGTTTTTATCTTTGCATCGGCTTCTGGAGAGAGGTGGCATTTACCCAGCCTGTCACAGGTGCCCTGCTTTAGTGGCTGAGGTGTGCAACAAAGCTCTCAGTTAATTATCATCCCCAAGTGCCAAAGGAAGCCTCAGCCAGTCCCCTGTGCTGCTGGACTCAATGCTTTGCTCAGGTCAGCCTTACAGCTCTGGCTCCTTGATCCTCCTTCCCTCAGGAGCTGCTCCCACCCGGATCAGGGCTGCTGCTCCTCGGGTCACTTGGAACTACAGAAACACCCAGAAACCCTCCAGCCCTGCCACGGGCACGTCCAGAGGACAAGCTGTGGACACAATTGCTAGTTTTCTCTGTAGGACTGCTTGTTGTCTTAGAGCCTGAACGTGAGAATTTCGTATTCCAGGTCATTAGCCACCAAGACAGAGATAAGAGATTTCAAGATAAGCAAGCAGCATGGGTCAGAATGCATTTGGAGTAGGCAGCCCAAGCCATCTGCATTACTCATCTCCCCCCTATTTTTGTAATTAGCTCTGTCATTTTTGGCATTTGTGTGTATTTTTGAGTTGCACAGTGTTCCTCAGAAGAAGGGCCTATCCCCATCCTGAGAAACTAAACGGGAATTAAAAGGTTTCTATGTTATTGTTCCTTTGGGTGGAGGAGATTACACGTGGTTACTCAGGAAATCCCTTCAGCCCTGTATTTCTTTCCATTTTAAGGAGATAAGTCAGGGAAAGATCACAGCATGTAACTCAGGGAATGGGAAGCATTTCACAAGAAGAACCAACCCAGTCCTACTGGGCCCAGGAACCTGCCCCCACATTTTGCAATGCCTGTAATCATGAATGGATGCAAAGACTTGTTGGCTACTCTGGAGCCCTCTTAATAATTTCAGAAGGGTTTGGATGTGACTCTTTGGGGACAAACAAGAGTAACTGCTAGTGAGAGGTGAAGCAGAGCTCAGGCAGTGATGGTTTTTCCCCATTTCCTGGCTGTGCAGTGGGTGTGATGGGATGTGCCATAATAATGGATCTGCTGTGTCAGCACTGGAGAATGCAGGCAGGGATGGTTCATGGCTGTGCCAGGCAGGGATGTTCATGGATGTGCCAGGCAGGGATGTTCGTGGCTGTGCCAGGCAGGGATGTTCATAGCTGTGCCATGCAAGCAGGGATGGTTCATGGCTGTGCCAGGCAGGCAGGGATTAATGGGCTGTCCATGCAATGGCATTCAGCTGGTCCTGCAGGATGTCCAGGAGCAGGGCAGACACATTCCATGGGTGTGTGGCATTTGGTTGTCCTGAGGCTGACACTGACTGCAGGCTCTCTGTGCACAGACAACAGGTCCTTTCCTCTGTAGAGTGCTCAGATGTTCTCATGCTGTGATCCCTTAGGATAATGTACACCCTCATTTACATATGCTTTGTATTAACCATGCTTTTCCTTATCTGCTCACCCCATTCACCTGGCTGCTCTGAAATGTCACTGGACAGCACACAGCTCTAATGCCATGCTTTAAGAAATACTGTATTCCAAATATCCCCGGCTCTCCAGAGCACCGGAGTGGGGCAGGAAAACAGAGTGTCCATACCCCAGCACCTCCTCCTCTCCTTCCCCACCGTGCCCAGGCTCATACAGCCCTACCCTGGAGCCAGAGCAGTGCTCTGTCACAGAGCTCCCTTCACAACAAAATCACAACAGTTTTAATTTTATCAGGCTCCTGTAGTGTCAGAAATCTGTGCAAACTCAAGTCCCTGCTTTCTGACAGTGTTACAGTTCATCCTCATCCCAGCCATCAGTTGTCAGAGCGAGCTGACAGGACACAAAGAGCTGCAGAGAGCAGTGCTGGTTCTACAGCTGGAGATGATCCTTAACAAACTTTGTCCCAACAGGTCCCCCCAGGAAAAAGCAACCTTTGCTTCAGGATAGTGAAGAGAAAGCAGCCCAAACACTCATTCTTTGCAATACACTTATGAAGCCCACACTGTCAATTTTAAAATACTCCAAATGTGTTATGATGCTTATTTCTGTTTTGTACCTTTTAAAATTTTGATATATACATGATGTCAGAGAATCCAGAATGGTTTGGGTTGGAAAGGCCCCTTTCGTTCATCTTGTTCCTGCCATGGCAGGGACACCTCCCACTGGCCCAGGCTGCTCCAGCCCCAGTGCCCAGCCTGGCCTTGGGCACTGCCAGGGATCCAGGGGCAGCCACAGCTGCTCTGGGCACCCTGTGCCAGGACCTGCCCACCCTGCCAGGGAACAACTCCTGATTCCCAAGATCCCATCCAGCCCTGCCCTCTGGCACTGGGAGCCATTCCCTGTGTCCTGTCCCTCCAGCCCTTGGCAATTGTCTCTCTCCATCTTTCCTGCAGCTCCTCCAGGCCCTGCAAGGCCACACTGAGGTCACCCCAAAGCTTCTCCTGTGCAGGTGAACAATTCCAATTGCATACACATTATGGTATGCACATGTTCTCTAAAGCTTTGGACAGAGGATTTTTCCTCCACATTTGTGGATATTTTGATTTTCTTTTGAACAGATCTTCTGCTATCTCTTCTCTTGCCTGACTTGACCACCGCTATTTGGGGTAGTCAAAAAATGAGTAGGGAAATACAGTTTTTCTTAGATCGTAGAGATTTAGTGGGACTGTGGAGGTTGACACTTGTGTGATGCTACTCAGTGACACTGACAATGTTTTTATCCCTGGAAAGAACCATTTTACAATGTTTTTATCCCTGGAAAGAAACCACCTTAAAACACCCTTGAAAATAAATCGTTAAAACTTTATACTCCTGATGTGCTTTAAAGGATGTGGTCTGGATGCAGCAGAAGCAAAGCAGGGTTGCTCTCCAGTTGCCATGAATGCATGCACAAATGGAACACTTGGATGTGAAAATGCTTAACAGACTGGTGACATTTCCAAACCAGGCATGCAAATGTGCTCATGTGTTCTGCATGCATTTGAAACCCTCTATGATGGGATACTTTGTCCTCTATTCTTACTGAAGGACCCCAGGAAACAAGATATTCATAAGGAACCAGAGCTATGTTTAAAGAGATTATTTGCCTGAGCTCTGTCCTGACCTGTGGCCTGGTAAAAGCAGTTTGGTTGTGGCCTAGAGTCAAAATCAGCCCTGTAATTCCACACCAAATATAAAAAATGGGTGTTACGAATGGGCAGAGTGAAACTGGAAAGGTTACAAATCACTGATACAAGGTGTTGGTTTGAATTTACCAATCTTCTTCCATAAGCAGAGCTACAAATGTCCATATTCCCTGGAAAAGGTCAATGGGAAAGGTTTGTACCTTGGACATTTTTTACAGTAGAATAACCCTCATGTTAGAAGAAAAAAAAAGAACTACTTGGATTTGTCCTAAAAAAATCTTAAAATAAAAGTAGCACAACGTCCAGTTAGGTCATTTACAGGACAGCAGCTTTGCCAAGAGCTTTTGATTTTATTTCTTTCTTTTTCTGTTACCTTTTGTCTGGTATTTTTGAAAATAGGAGATCAGAACACAGGGGCTGGAATGAGACTAGATGGAACTGAAAGAGGAGAAAGAGGAACAACAGGGAGCTGTGGGGACTGAGGAAGGGAGGATAAAGGAAACAGCGTGGAGATGGGAAAAACAAGAGCCTGGGAGGGGGTGGAGTTACCAGAGTGAGCTGAAGGGAACAGAAGAACAAGAAGGAACCTTCGTCTTTCTGATCTTGGAAGCTGTCTTTTACATTTGTTGTTAAATATAGATGGCAACACACATCCTACAAGACAGAAAAATAAAGGAAAGCAGAAAAAACCAAATGCTGAGAATAAGTCTTTGGGTTATTCTAAAAAGCATCAGAGGCTTTCAAGTTGCTGGTCTTTTGATTTATGATGATGTTGCTGGGATTGAGCGGTGTCTGTGCAGCTCCACATCTCAGATTTATGAACCCATGCAGTAAACATGATTTCAATTATCTCTGAAGAATGTTTTGATTTTATTCATAGGGAAGCTGCTCTCCCAAGGAGGGCAATACTTGCCCCGCTGTCCCAGTTAGGCTTGCTGTGACCTCCTTACCTGATCCCTGCCCCTCTGGCTGGAATTTACTGCTGCTGATGGGGAAGAGCTGCCCCGTGCCACATCCCAGCTGGTTGGAGAGGAAAGGCTTTCCTGGGTGGAAATAGCTCGGGGGGTGTAGGATCTTTAGTTTAGATGCTAATTAAATCTAATGTACCAGCTCTGCTTTTACTGCTATTAATGCCAGGAGTTTTGCCCAGTTCCAATTAATGTTAATGTGAGGAAAAGGGAATAAAAAGGCATTTTTGACAAGCTTAAAGAAGATTCTGCTTGAATGTCTTTGTGTTTCCTCTACTCATTACGTGTTGATATAAATATAAATGCCTGTGAGAAATGGAGAAAGGGAAATGTAAAGGCATCCACGCTTCTTTTTGGCTGGGAGCAGCAGTACTTGTGAGTCAATTTAGGCTCTCTAGCCAAGTAGACTTGGCAACTCTGGCTCTGCCAGCATTTGCACAGGCTTTTATCCACTTGCTGCTAGGGGCTGATCCTGCAGAATCCAGCAGTCTCAGGTTATGGTAAAGTAAATTTAATGTAAGATTGAATGGGAGGCAATAAACTCACAAAAAGCAGGCAGCATGACCTGTTGTTTAATAGCTTTCTCCCAGATGCAGGCACTTGATTCCAACCCATGCCTGCTCCTCTAGCAGGCATTCTCTTTTTGCAATCAGTTACACAGGCTGAAGCCAGGAATTAATGAAGGAAAAAGAAAAAAAATCTGAATTTCTGTTGGAATTTCTCATTTTCCGATTTCACTTTTTAAAATTGGCTTTCAGATTGATAATTTCAGCCTAGGAGAGGAAGGAAGGTCTGATACTTCTGAGTCTCCACCTCAATGTATGTGAGCAGACTTTGTGGACTCATAATATTCCAAAATGGGTTTGTACTGAAAATCAATATTCCTAAAGCAGTAAAGAATGACTGAAAGTGATCCTCTTTTTAAGAAAACGGCCCAAAGGGAAAGCAGCCTAATTAAACTGAACCTTTTTGTCATTGCCATTGGACAGGTGGGTTTATATGAAAGTCACACTTAGGACTTAAAGGCATTTTTAGACTACAAGAGGCTGTTCACTTGGAAAGGGAATATTTTGGAGGCTGAACTTGATGTCTGTGGTCCTGCACATCAGCAGACAAGCAAAATGCATCGTGGTGGTGCTGGGGGAGAGAAAAAATAAGAACAGCTTGAAAATAATTGAATAAAAAATAACCTGGTGCTCCAAGTAAGCACAAGGTTGGGTCATTTACAGTAAAATCAGCATCCAGCCTTTTCTTTTCTCAGGTCTGGTCCCTTCATTCTTAGAGTAATCAGTGGCTCTCAGAATACACCTTGGGCTGGATTTTAGCTTCAGGCAATTCTGAATTCATGATGGTCCAGTAATTCTTCCTTCCTTCCTTCCTTCGGTGTCCAGACCTGCTCTCATTTCACCCTTCTCAACCCAGCACCCTCCAATTCTGTTGCTGTGAAAGCCATAGAGATTTTTCAGATAATTCTGAGCCTGGCTCCCCAGCCAGGGCTGTTCTGTGTGAGTGACACCAGGAACTCTTGCTTTTGGGCAGATTTAGATCATTCAGAGGGAATTTAAAAATTGTTGCAGAGGCTTAAGTGTGTTCTGCACATAGAGATGTGATTTGTGGGCCCAGGGAGGGCTTCCTCAGCACTTCTCCTTGGCACCTAGAAGCATCTCAGCTGTGTTTGGGAGGATTGTGGGGAGAAGTTTGGCCAAGAGAGTAAATCAGCAGCAGCTCTGCAGTGTGTGCAGGGACATCCTTTAAACATCACTTTGTGCAGCCCTACTCAGGTCCCCAGTGCTGCTCACTCTGATTCCAAGTACTTCATTCCCTGAGAGTGTTTTGTCTGTACAAACCCTTGATAAAGGTCAGATTAATTGAACAAACGAGATGCTTTCTCTGGAGTATTGCAAGGTGAATGCAATTCTCAGTGAGAATATATTTGCTGTTGCATAATTGTCTTTTGATTTGATTTTTCCCTAAATGAAAACTCACCCAACTATCATATAACCTCTGGGGGTGAATATTCATTAGGCAGAGATGGAATAGTAGAAATTCCTATTTTCTTGTATCACTGGCAAAATATTCCTTGCTCCTACCTCTGTTCCCAGTAAATATTCTGTCTGTCAATATAAATAAAATACAGATGATTCTTACTTTGGCAGCCTTGTTCTACACCAGCAAAAGGGAGTTCAGGGAGCTTTTCCCTTTGTGTTGGCAGACTTTGAACTCTCTTTGCTCATGCAAAGCAAGTACAGAGTGGGGAAGCTCCAAATAGAAAACCAAACCAAAAAAAAAAAACCTTAAATGGTGCAGACCACAGAACCCCAGAATGGTTTGAGTTGGATCCTTAAAGCCCACCCAGTGCCACCCCTGCCATGGCAGGGACACCTCCACTGTCCCAGGCTGCTCCAGCCCCAGTGTCCAACCTGGCCTTGGGCACTGCCAGGGATCCAGGGGCAGCCACAGCTGGATGGATACGGAATGTGTGGTGAAGTGTCCTGGGAGCTAAAGAGACATAGGAGGACACTCAGGAAAAAAAAATCAAGACTGGAAATGGTATAAAATTATGTCAGTTTGTTTCTTTTCTTTTTCATAGTGGCCAAACTTGTGATAACTTGCTGCTTCTGGGTATAGTATGGTGACTGCCAGTGTTTCGAGATGAGTGATTCCTAAATTTGTGTTCCTGAAGTTGTATTTTTGTAGTTATTGCTACATCCAGGGCAAATGCATTCCTTTGTAATGCTCATATTACCTAGAGCAGGCAGTTCACTAAGATGAGCACTGGAATTGAGTATTTATAGAGGAAGAAGGGTGGAGAAGAGAAGAAAAATAAGAAACAACCAGGAGGGCAGAGAACTGATACCTTTAAAGGATTTTAAAAAATGTTTTTATGCCTCTTCTTTAGGGAGTTCCGGCGTGGGGGGG
>VXBR01001048.1:368550-393203 GCA_013400215.1 Cisticola juncidis
GGGGGAGGAGGGGTAGTTTTATGAGATTTTAAAATTTTTTTAGGTTGTTTATTCTGTTTTCTCAGGTCTGCATTAGAGATAGATTACATTGGCTGGCCAAAATTATCTCCTGCAGTAGCAATGCAACTACTCAATGGTACTGCTTCCAGCAGCAGTTCTGACTCTGTTTTAAAAGATTTATTTGTAACCTCTATCATAATTTGGGCTGGGTTACACCTCATAGGGAAACAATCAGCCTAAGGCAATATTTACAAATTAAGTTTTTATTCTGTTAGAATTACGTTTTTTTGTATTGCTTAAACTTGAATTTTTTAAGATACATATTCTTACCTTGATTAAAGAGAAAAGTGAGTTCTCTAAAGATGGATAGAAATGTGGTTTGTTTGGTTTTGCTTTCAAAGAGATAAAAGACAGGATGTAAGCCTGACTTGGTGAACAGCCTTAGTCCTGGTTCCTCAGCTGGGTGGAAGACAGGGGTTGGTATTGTGGAGATAACACAGGAAGGAAAAGCCCCAAATGGCCTAAAATCAGTTTGGCAAATTTCAAGTTGATGTTTTAATAAAATTTTATTGGGAATGAACACAAAGAACTTGGAGTTGATACTCATAGTTATGGACAAGACATTACATTTGTAAGGTGGGTGTTTTTGATAAAGTTGCACACAGGGACTGGTATTTCAGAAAATTTGAGGGTGATACACTTGAAGAGGACATGTCCCTAAAAATTTTCTTGTATCTGCAGCAAATAACTGGGCCCAGGTAATTCAGAGCATCTTAGGAGGGTTTTAATTATTTTGTGTCACAGTACCTCCCTTTGCCTTTAATGTCACTGAAACTGGGAGATGTAGCGGTGCACGATTGATTTGATTGCCTTTTATGTCTGTCTGCTGTTCAGATGGTTTGTTCTATGTACGGCCTGCTCCACTCCCTTGATGGTTTGCTCCTGGAGATCCCCTCTGTGACAGGTACTTGTCAGTCCTTTTCCCCTCCTTCTCCAGAGCCTGTCTGTCATCTCGGGGCCCTGCCTCAGGACTAGAAAGTTCTGTGAGGGGCGTGGAGTGATAGGCTGGGCCCAGAGGAGGCTCCTTCCTCCCTCCTGTGATTGGTTCCTGTATGTGTCAGTTACCTGTTTAACCACTCTCAATTGGTTTTTCCCTTCTCACCACCCACTGTACCACCCCCTAATAAAAGGGGCTGTCCCAGACCCAGATTCGGCTCAGTCAGAGCAGTCCTTGGATGGTGAGGAGGCTTTTCTCGGTCCTCCAATAAACTTCTTGGATTTACTTCTGACTCCTCCCTTCATTCCTCTGCCATTGTCTGCACCTGTCATTCCTGCCTTCAGTGACAGCCCCTAGGAGCCAATACCCACAGGATGGGCTCAGCCTGCGAGTCTCGCCAGCCGTGCCTACAGCTTGTGTGAGCCAGCCCAGGCAGGCTTGGGGCTTTGTCCTGAGAGGCACCGTGACAGCTTGTAAAGAAAGACTACAAAAATACTTGGACTTTGCCAGTGAAAGGCAACATCCAACAGTCAGTATGGGAAGCCTGGGAGAAAATAGATGTAAGATGTTTAGATAGGTCTTTAAGCTGTAGTCACTGTGTTATACCCAGGCTGTACCTGCCTTACCAAGTCAAGAGGGGCTGCAGCTGGAATATAACAGCAGTTTTATGACTAAACATCCAGAGCTGACCAGTCCTTACTCATATCACTTTCAGGATTATGGAAAGCCCAGGAATTTTCTGGTGAAAGAGATCTGTGGGAATTTGAAAGGGATTTAGACCAGAGTATCATGCTCAGACATTACAGATATTTCACTATTCTTCAACTAACATGCAAAGTGTTATTAAATAAATTAAATATATTTTATACATTTATGACAGTAGTGATGTAGATGACTATCCCTCTTCACTCTCCTGAGACCTGGAATACTGTGAACAATTCTGGTGTCCCAACATAGGAAGGACATGGAGCTGTTTGGGGAAATCCAGAGAGGCCACGGAGGTGCTGAGGGGGCTGGAGCACCTCCCCTGTGGAGCCAGGCTGGGAGAGCTGGGGCTGCTCAGCCTGAGAGGGGAAGCTTGTGTGGAGACCCCAGAGCCCCTTCCAGGGTCTGAGGGGCTGCAGGGAAACCAGAGAGGGACAATTCCTCAGGAGCTGCTGTGCCAGGACACAGGGAATGGCTCCCAGTGCCAGAGGGCAGGGCTGGATGAGATCTTGGGAATCAGGAATTGTGCCCTGGCAGGGTGGGCAGGCCCTGGCACAGGGTGCCCAGAGCAGCTGTGGCTGCCCCTGGATCCCTGGCAGTGCCCAAGGCCAGGCTGGACCCTGGGGCTGGAGCAGCCTGGGACAGGGGGAGGTGTCCCTGCCATGGCAGGGGTGGAACGAGATGAAATGAACGAAAGGGGCGTTTTCAACCCAAAACATTCAATGTGATTTTTCTGTTGCTGGAAATATGAGATTATTTTGATAATAAATATATTTTGATAATGAATGTTATTTTGGTGATTGTAGATGGCATTAAATATTGAAAAAATTTTAGTTCCCTACACAAAACAAGCAGGAGAAGAAGCTCCTGTTGTCTCTGAGTGTCTTCAAAGTCGGCATAGAGACCTCAGCAGTTTCATTCTGAGTGTGAGTGTCCCTACTGAAAATTGCAGTATACAAGCAGGTGTTTCGTGGTCATTTCTCTGAAAAATACCCTGTTCCCTGTGACCAACTTGATGCTTTGCTAATAATATCAAAATTAAATGTGCAGCTAATAACTAAGATGAAAGCAATCAAAATTTTTCTGACAGATTTGGGTATTTTTAAATGGCTGGACTAGCAATTGGAAAATGCTGTTCAGTGTTTAACATAGACAAATGTGAAATAATTGATGTGTAGGCAATAAGCTAGAGTAAATAGTGTATATACAACAGAAAGTTCTGTAGCATAATGACAGGGAAAGGATTTAAAGGTTATTATAAACAAATCCATGAAGATATTTGCATGGCTGTATACAAGGGGAAAGAAAGCCACCATGAAATGGGGATGCACAAATGAGCAGAATACAAATGAAAACAGGAAATATTGAGAGGGTATGAGATTGTTTTACTATGTGGTTTAAATAGTACCACAAGTTCCAGTTTTTAAAGTTTAAATCCTGGTTATAAACCTGCTTTGTATCTGAGCCATGCTCTGGGCTTTTGGATTTCTAAAATAGGATTCTCATATTTAACCCCTGGACCAGAATATTTGCCCCTATAATTTCTGTTAACTCTCTGTATTTTAGAGGGCTTCTTCAGTAGCCACCTCACACTAATTGTATGCACAAAAATCCAATTACGTGTTTTGCTGGCTTCTTGCAGGCACACTCACATTAAGTGGAACCACACAACTCAAATAATTGTTTATACAAGTAATGGTTGAACAAACTCATGGAAATCTGGGACTCTTTTCCTAAAGTCTGCTACAGTGCTTTGGATGGGCTTAATACACAGCCTGTGAGTGTTTTTCATAGCTTTGCATTTTTATTGAGAATTTGGTACCTTGAATGATTAACTGTTTCAATATTTCCATGGTGCATGATTCGAGAACCAGGGACACATTCTAATTTGTAATTTGTGGACATTTGTGACATATGTCAGTGCACACCATGGGGAGTTTCATAGGCTCTGACAAAGCAAAGGCTCTTTTTGGCTCTCACAGTGTCCTCAGAAGCCCTTGATTTGTGTGCAGGGTTCCTTTACTTGGCTTTTCCAGTACAGCATCTTACAAAGAGAGAAAGCAACTTTATTTAAGCCTGGCATAACTGCACAGTACATTAGGTCAGGCACCCACGTTAAATGTGGGGATGCCTATGGGATAGCCAAAGAACTGTATCATTTTAAGAGCTCTTGGGCTTTTTGCTCCATGATAAAATGTTAGCTTTTATTAGCAGGCAGCCTGTTCCTTTGCTTCCTGCATGTGGGTATGTTGTCTTCGATACAAAGATCTTAAAAACACCAGTTTTATTTTTTTAAACTATTTCTCATAATGGCTAAAGTCACAAAAATATCTCTGCCCGTACAGCATATGCTTAATTTTTCATGTGTCCCATATGCAGTCTGGTCAACACAAAATCTTTTTCTTTTTTTTTTTTTTTCCTTCACCCTCTCATTACAGAATGTATCATATGATTTCCATATTCTTATAGTACTGCCTTCACATGGATTTGAGTGTCCTAGGATCAATAGGTGTGAACTGTAGCTGATTATGTCAAAATTAATAATGTGAGTTGAACCCGATAATCTCATTGATATTGTGGCCCTACTTTTGTCAAATTCCTGAAGTGACCCAGAGATCACCTTCTTCGCAGTAAAAACATGGCTGGTTAATCTAAATTTAGTCTAGCAAGCTCGTGGAAGGTGAAAAAGCCTGGATAAACAGATCTTTTATTTCTGTTTGTCTGTGTGCTGTGCTGAGGTTGAAGAAACCGTAAGACTGGGAAGAGCAACTGGAGTGCCCAGCACAGCTTGGTATTGGGCAAAAGTCCTGAAATTGAGATCAAGGTCCCAGTTTGAGACTTGCAAAGGGAGTTCAACTTGTAATATTTTAAAATATCTTTCACAGTATTGAATCCCAAATATATCTGCAGCATAAAATAATTTAGTTTTTCTATTAAAAAAGCTGTAGCTTGCTCTGATATTCAGAATCCAAAAGGGTTTTTAGACTTGCTTATCTGCCAAGCTCTGCATTGATACCTAAGAAATTTGCAGAAAACTTATTGTTTTCCAATATTTTTCTCTCACAAAGTAAAATTTAAGGAAGATTTCTTGCTGGAATGAACTGTATGTTATTTCTAAAGTTCTGTAGTTTATGTGATTGTCATTTTCAAATTTTAATGTATTTTTGTTAGCTCTGGAAGAAGCCTAAAGTCTTTATTCTTCTACTCTCCTGCTGCCTAGAGTGAACATAGCAGTTTAGAGATGACCACATCTTGAAAAATTCTCAGACAAAGATTAAAAGTGAAGGACCAGTTGTGTAACCTCAGTCATGCCACACCAAAATTAATAAGGTTTTATAAAAAGGGTATTTCTAAGTGTCAATAAGGATGGAAAAGTCAAGTGTTGTGCTCAGGCATGTCTGTGAGGGGAGAATAACCAGCAATTTCCATGGATAAATGAAGGAGGAGACAGTTTGGGTTCATCTTGGGTTGATCCAAACCAGCCTGGTTTTGAGTATACTCTTTTTGGGGGTGGTTGGGTTTGTTCAGGGGGTTTGTTGTTATCCAGCTTTAGAGCCAGTCAATTGGGTCTCTTGGAATTATGTGCCCTTTTGAGGCTGGCTTCAAAACAGGATGTGGAATTCAGGCACTATAATAAGAAGTTAAGGTAAGGAGGGTTGTGGGGAAATACAGGAAAATAAATGTTGGCTTTTGAATGCAATTGTGAAATAGGAAGTGAAAAACAGTGTAGAAAACTATAGCAAAAAACACATGGAGCTCCCAGGTATGCGCTAAATGACATATTTAATGAGAAAATTGATCAAGGGTTACTGAAATGAAATTGGACGTGCTGAGAGCAATAGGTAAACCAGATAAAAGTCCAGCTAGAATGGAAACCTGTGCAAAAATCAGAGAAATGGGGATTGTGCTGCTCTTTCAAGCAAAAGAAAAAACATCAGATCTCATTTTCATAATTTTTATAATGAACAAACAGCTAAACAGGCCCTGTTATGGCTCTGCAGTGAAACTGTGCTAATTGGGTGGAAGTGGCTACGTGGGGGAGAGTCCATGTGAGACAGGACTGGAATTCTCACTCTTGGGAATGTCAACCCAAAATGCTTCTGAAGCTGATGATTTCCCTCTGTCATGTTTATGGGGTTAAGTTTCTTCACCTCCAGTCCTGGCGGAACTTCTGGGCCTCTCAGGACAAGAGAGACCCTGAGGAGCTGGGGGTGTCCAAGGCAGGGAACAGAGAATTCCTGAGGGAGCTGGGAAGGGGCTCAGCCTGGAGAAAAGGAGGCTCAGGGGGACCTTGTGGCTCTGCACAGCTCCTGACAGGAGGGGACAGCCGGGGGGTCGGGCTGTGCTCTCAGGGAGAGGGACAGGAGGAGAGGGAACGGCCTCAGGTTGGGCCAGGGGAGGCTCAGGGTGGATTTTGGGAACATTTCTTCATGGAAAGGACTGTCCAGGCCTGGCACAGCTGCCCAGGGTAGTGCTGGAATCCCCCATCCATGGGGGGATTTAGGACAGGTGGATGTGGCACTGGGGGACATGGGGCAGTGGGATTTGGCAGGGCTGTGATGCCAGCTGGCCTCAAATTTTCAACATGATGATGCTGTGATTCTATACAGAATTATGTGTTTTGTACATCATGAAGGAAGGCAGCTTCTATTCCAGGAAGTGTCCGCCCTTTTGTAGATTAGTGAGGGAAGAAGAACATTCTCTGTGGCTGGAAGTCATAATTATAAGAGCTATATTTTTAGTAATAAAATACATATTTTATGTTATCAACATTCTAAACTGTTATCTATGTATGTTAAATATAGTGTATGAGTGCTCTGTTCATTTTCACACCAGAAAGTTCAGGAACAGTAAATCACCCTGATACCTTTTAGCTATACATTGAGAAAACCCATATCCTGAGAAGTTCAAGGCAATCTGAGCTTTTGCTCCCTTACATGCTGAGATAATTTACTTGTATCTTTAAGATCACAGTGATTTGGGCGATTAACATTTTTAAGTCAAATTAACACCAAATGTTATCAAAAACCTTTTACAAATTGCAATTTGCTGCTGCAAAGAGCAAAGAAGAAACTGAGCATTTGGCTTCCTATTTGCAGCTATAACTCAGTGCCATAAAAACATGGGTATTGTGCTTTGCAAGAACTTTATCTCCAAAAACATATGGAGTGGATAAGCATGTGGGCTTGAGGTGAGCCCACGTTGATTTACAGTAATCATGGGCTTTCTTTCATTTTACCTTCTGGCTGCTTCTATGTTTTTCATTCTTCATCAGAGAAAGTGTAGATTCAAGTATGATCCTGATTCTGCCATCAATTCAGTTTAGTGGTTTTGAGAGCGATTTTCAAGCAGAGAGGGTGAATTGCACGTCTGACAGGTGATGCTTAGTTGGTTTCATTGCTGCCTGGAAGACCTTTGTCATTATTTTCTTCTCTTGGATCATACTACATCAGTGAGGAATTGGTGGAATTTTGCACAGCCTGGTTTTTTTTGGGTTTTATTACAAATGTAGGTACACATTCCTGAAACCTCCATGCAGACAACAACTTTCCAAAACCCAGAAATTATTTAGGGATGGCCTTGAGACTGTCACAGGGCCTTTGCTGGCTAAGATTTTGATGGCTTGCTGGTAGTCCCAATACCTGACTGTTCATAGCTGCTTTGGAAAAGCAAATTGTCCCCCACATGCTGGAGATTTAAGGGCAATATTTAATGCCAGTAAACCGAGACACCAAGTAAAAAGAATCTCTTGGGATAATCCTCTCCATCCCAAACTGGCAGCTGCAAAGGAGGGAGCTGCAAAGGTAACTGTGAGGCGATGACGTTATATTTATGACAAGCAGACTAGGAGAAAACGAGCAAAATTTGCAAAGAAATGTAGCAAAGGTGGAAGGGGGCTGGCCACAAGATGAAAATAACAGAATTTTTAGGAAATCTGTTGTGCTGAGTGATCTGTTGGGAAAGTGGCAGATAGCAGGTCCAAAGATAATTATAGGGCTGTGATTTGATATGGGGAAGAGAGGGTGGGAAGTAACTCCAATTCCACTGATTCTCTGACTGTACCAAAGGAAAAAAAAGGTGTCCTACTATCTTAGCCAGAGCTTAAATCAATACCATAGACTAAGACTCACAATTTATTTCAAGGAGGGAGAAAAAGCTGGGGAGGGAGAAGGAAAGAAAAGAGGCAGAGCAGGACATTTTACAGGAGTTCAGTTATTTCACATGGAAATTTTCAGATGATTATATGTACAGTCTCCTGCCACTGTCCAGTTCAAATTGTCATTTGTGCTGGTGACAACCACTATAAACTCAGGAAAGCAGAAATCAAAAGTAGTATATACATTTCTTAAAATAAAACTTTTAAAACTGGGAAATTTAAACAAGCTACTTTCCCAGGCTGTTCTGGAACCAAACTTATTTTTCAGTCATCCCCCCCATCTTTCACTTGAAGGCACCTTTATGCCAGTAAAAACGAATACCTAACTAGCCATAATCTCCCAAATGACACAATTTCAAACACTGGTTTTTCCACATACACTACATTTCAAAATAAATTCTCCATGTGTCAGTCTCGAGAGGTTATTTTTAGAGGCTTCTTAGAAAACGAGGGGAGATTGTTTGAAGATGCTGTGGGGTGCTGAGCACAGACCAGGCTGCTCATTTCAGTGGGGTGCTGTGCTTTGCGCCAAAGGGCAGAGTTCCATGGAGGGGCTGAGGAGGGGATCCCACCACACAAGGATTTGTGCCATGGGAGAGCAGCAGGGCCACCTGAGTGTCCACTGAGTGCTCTTTACATGTTTCACAGAATCACAGAATATCCAGGGCTGGAATGGACCCACAGGATCACTGACCCAGCTCCTGTCCCTGCAAAGACACCCCAGCACTCCCACCCTGTGCATCCCTGCTGTGTAATTTGTGACCTCCTTTTCGCTGTGTCTTCTCCTCTTTTCATTTCCCTGTAGTCTCTGCCTTGTCTACATAAATCTGGAAGTAACACCATTACTCTCAAATGCCAGCCAGTGTTTCTCAGCTCCTTTTAAACTGTGTGCAAAAGTAAGGGTGCCACTCCAGGGAGGTTTTATGCTGTATTTCTTGATAACCCTGGTCATTATTCAATTAATTCTTGTGTTATGTTCTCTATTCAGAGCTGTTTAACAAGGTGGGAAACTGGGGAGCCCATGTCATCCAAAAGAGTGGCTGCTGAGCACCTTGCAGAGCCTGAGCCCGGGAAATGACAATAAAGGGGGAAATAGGCTTCTTTGAATTTTGAGCAGTTATTTCTGCCTCTGCCTCTGCATCATAGCAATTCTCATAACTCCAGTATCTGCACCTTTAAGTAAAGATAAGCTGCAGCTCAGATCCTGTAGAATTTTCTTGGTGATGTCTCTTAGTTTTGAGTGCAAATGCTCTGATCTGAGAGATTTTTCTAATTTTATTTTTCTAAATATTATTCCAATTGTCTGTCCTTTTATATTACAACCATATGCATAAAATAACCTAATCTCAAAGTATTTCAGAGCTGTTCCAAACAGCCCTGTCAAATTTCTTCTTTTAAAACAAGTGCCAGAATATGTTTGTACTCTTGCAATAATTCTAATAATGATCCAGTTAAACTTATGCTGTTAAGTATTTTAAGTTTTTTTGTTGGATCTGCATCAAGGTCATGCTGTTAGGAGCCAAAAGCAAACCCCAGGAGACCAAAAAAACCCAAAAGTCAAGGAGCATTTTTGTGTGTGCCAGATGACTGTGTGTGTTACAAATGCCAAGCTGCTCAGACCCAAATCCCACAGCCCAAAACCAAGGCAAGCACGTGCTGGGAGCTCAGGGGAATTCAATCTCACCGGCTGGGACATGAGAAAGTAACTTCCTGCCCTCAAACATTTTAAGTAAAAAACTGCACTGTGTCTTTTCTCACTCTGCCTTTCAGTTCAGCTCAGACTGCAATGGTACTGGAGGGAAATGTGCTTCCCTGGTCCTAAGCAGTCCCTGGGGTGTGCAGAAATCAGCCCAGCAGGACTGGGACTCTGAATGTGCCCTGGATCGTTCCCTGGAGGAGCACAGAGCTGCTCTGCCTGGGGTGCAGGGTCCCCATGAGGCTTGAGGGTGACAAGGGCTGCTGTGCCCTTGTCACTGGGTAATTTAGTGGGAGAAAAAGAAAATGCTTGAACTGCAGGTCAGGGCTTGGACTTGCCTGGTTCCTCAGGTGCTGGGCATCGTGAATTTCCTCACTCCCAGCTTACAACAAATCACAAAAGGACCACATTAACTTTAGATCTTCCCAGGCTAAAATCTGCTCTCTCCAATAGGCCTAAAAGGTGGGCAGAGGCATTGCCATCCCTTGGGATATCTGGTATAAGCCAGGATCCCATCCAGTGGCACTAAATGGGACTCCCAGGGAGTCTGAAAGCCTGGGCTAAATCGCTGTCATCTGGCTTCCATGTGGGCAGCCCCTGATTTCTGCTGAATCCCCCCCAGCTGAAGTTCCCGGGCCTAAAATAACATTCTTTATCTCCCTCATCATATTCAAAACTCATTTTTCTGTAAACCACCCCCTCAGCCTGGCCTCAGTGATTGATGGAGTGTTCTGCCAAAATTCCCCCTCCATCCTGGCTTCTTTACACAGCCAGTTCTCCTGAAGGGCTGCAGAAACAGGGAGGGAGAGCCAGGCTGCAGTGGGTAATTCAGTCCTGTGCCGTCAGCAAGAGGGACTGAAAACAACCTCACTGAGGAATTCAAAATCATCTGCAGTAATGTCTCCTGATACCAGGATAAAAATGTGGAGATAAAATGGTTTTCATAAAGAAGGATAATATTAATAATTTTAAGGACTTCTATAGCCAGTTTAAACTTAAATGAGCCCTTTATTGCTCTCCTGCAAAGCACAATCAAGGAGCTCGTGCTCTTTCAATAAACTCCAGGGTTCTTAGAGAGAGTTTAGTCATGGATTGTTCCTGCAGTGAAAATATGGAGGTAAACAAAATGGATTTTTTTAAATTTACTTACTTTTATTTAGAACAAGGCATTCAGATAAAAATTGTAGCTTTGAAAGTACCACCTCTTTCTACTGAAAGCATTGTGCTCTCAATTGTAAAAATCCAGGGGCCAGGAGCCTGCTCTGTGTTGTGGAATTAGTGTGAGCAGTAAAACACAACTGCTTCCTGACAAGCCTGAACATTTTATCAGCCTTCCCTGGGCCTGGCCAGGCTGGGCTGGCTATTTAGTGCTCCTGTCTCCCTCCAAGCATTTGCTGATGGAAGCAGCTCTGGTCTGCATCAAAGGGCAGGAGCTTTGGAATGTGTTGATGAATCAATCAATCAATCAGTGCTAATGAACCCGGGGGTGGCTGCCTGGTGGCCCCAAACTGCCCCCAGGCTGGTTTGTGCCCAGCCAGGCCATGGGGTCGGGCAGGAGGTGCTCAGATGGCAATAGGCAGGGGCAGAAAAACTTAGAACAGCCTCACTTTTCTCTTCCCTCTAAGTTTAAAAGCCCAGTGTTCAATTTTCCTCTCCCCTCCCTGTTCTTTCCTAACCGGCCCATTTTTGTCATCAATGATGACATCAATGCTTTATTTTAATGGGAAAAAATTTTCCCTCTCTCTTGTTCAACTCATGACTGATAGTCATTAGCCTCATCTTAAAGGGCAATTTAAGGGTTTGTTTTGTTTGCATTTTGAAAATGGGGTTTTTTTTCCTTTCTTTAAACAGGCTATTTTTTATTTTGGTGAAGTATTTTCTTGGGGTGATCCAAAGCTGCGTCTATCTAGTAGTTGGTGGGTTGCATGGATAATTCCTGAGGAAAGAGTCTCTCAAGCTGCTAAATTATTCTGGAGATTTTCTTGGTACACAACACATACCCAACAACCAAAGGGCATAAGGTGCTGTTGTGTCCAGGATGTCCTAGAAACTAGATTGGCTTAGGATTGCAGCTCTATACTAGGTCAAAAATAAAATCCTGACATCATGGATGTCAATTTAAAAGTTTATATTAATTTAAAATGGCTGTGATTTCACTTTCTACTGTTTCCTTCTAGTTACACTATCTTTTCCCCATAAAACCTGAAAAAAATCATCTTCTTAGACATAGTCTATGGTAAATCTTAGTGAATATTTGGTGAATATTTGTTGTGTGGACTAATGGAATTTTTCACAAGCAGTAATAAAAAAAAATGCTGAGTTTTTCTAGAAATGTTCGGCTTTGAAAGCACTGAAGAACACTGCATGCAGTAAGTTTAGCACTATAAGCCCTAGTTTAAAGGCAGGAAAATTGAAGAACAAATTTTGGTAAGTAAGTTGCCAAAGAGGCATGGAAAATTGGTGGCAACTTTTCTTGTCTGAGACAAGAATGCGGTGTTTGTTCCACAGAATAAAGTTCCTGTAGCTCTTGCTTGCCCAGAAAAAACCCATCAGCCTGGCCTCTAGATTGCACTCCCAGCACTCTGGGAGAAAAAGAAATAAAAGTGAGAATAAAAAATCACTTTTTTAAAATAAATGCCTGTAGCTCCTTATTCCTTCTGTCAAAATTCTAACAAAGAGACCGACAGTTCCAACTTTAAAAAGGAATTACAATAAACAAAATCACCCCTAATGTCAGCTCAGTGTTCCTTACAGCAAGTCGTGGGCAGGAAGATTGGTGGTTCTGATATCTGGAAGTTTGTAAGGTCTTTAATCAAGACATTCCTCCAGCTCATAATTCAACACCGCAGAGTGAAATACAGAAGGTAATTGAAGCTGATTGATAAAATATGGATTTCCTCTCCTTGGAAGAAATTTAAGAGTACTTAAGGGGGAGAAACCCCAGAGCATTCACAGTTCAAATGAAAAATATGCTGACATATTTCTTCCAGGAAAAAAATAAATAAAGATAAAAGCTACAGGAAAGAGTAGGTGACAATAATTAGTTTGTTGTTTTAAATTAGGAGGTCTCCTGGGCCAGATGTTAGTTGTCATGGAGTGATACCCCCTCCTGAGACATGTAATGAAACTGAGATAGCCAAGGGGCCTCGGGGAAAAAAAAATAGGCTCTCTGTGTGGAGATGTCATTTTATTAGAACGTTGTTGCCTTTTGCCTGAAGCGTGCTGTGACTGGGGATGGAAGAGAGCAGGAGAGCGTGCGGGGATGGATGGAGGGATGCAGGCAGGGTTTGTCTGGGGCGGGCTCCGGCCAGCGGAGCAGGCGGGGGTCCCTGGCGTGAGGAGGAGCGGGTNGAGCCATCTCCGGGCGGGCACACCGCGCACGGAGCACCGGCCTTATCCCCACCCCTGGATGGGAACAAACAGAGCTGCAGCATCGGCTCCAAAGGTGCCGGACTCGCCCCTCCCAAGGCACGGGCCCGGGATGGCCCGGACCGCTGCCCCTGCCGCGGGTCAGAGCCCCGGCTGTGCCACCAGCCACATTCGCCCCTTCCACATCTCTCTTTCAGTGCCGTCTCTGCGTCTCGTTTCGGCGCTAAAATAGGGACAAATATTACCCTGATTTGGCATGAGGGATAATGCTTTTTCCAGCATTTGCATGGAGCTCTGTTAACTTACTGAAATATTGCTATGATTCGGGAGCAATGCAAAGGCTAAGAAAGATGATGGATATAGAAAAATATGTAAGTTTTGCAAAAGTTCTGCCATTCAAAATTATTTTCCAAGACTTAAGTGTTTCAGAGACAATTAACTTTGAAAACAGCATTTGCATTTACTTTATCTCAGTGGGGTGAAAGACTGAGATGTTTTTGATTTATTCTTGTTTATGGAATGATTGAAAAATAGATCTTCTTAAAAGTGCCTCATTTAAGGGGCCCAAACGATGCACATTTTAGTACCTGCTCTAAAAGGTGTGCCAGCAGCATCCCGCATTTTAACAGCTTCTAACTGGTTTAATAAAGTGCAGTTTGCATTTGTGACTTCCCAGCATGAACACTGTATTGTTTCAGATGATGCAGCTGCTGACTTTTAATCAAATGACAATTTAAGAGACATAAAGACATACCTCCATCTCATTCCCTGGCTGGAATTTCAGCATCAGGAATTACAGAAGGAATGTTCCAGCAGATTTTGGCACTTGTAATCTCTCAATCGGCTTCTGGGGATGCTATGAGATCTTTTTCATAAACCCACCTGCTGTCCGAAAGTTACAGGGTTTTTCCATTAATTATATAAGATTACTTTAGGTTTACCTAATGGCTCTCTGGGACTCTGCCCTGACTGCACAGGGAATAGGAGATGCCTGGGATTTTACAGGTTTAATCCCTGGGTCTGCAGATTTCAAAGACCCTGAATTTAATTAGCTATTGCTATTCCTGGTTAGCTGAAGGAATATTTTAAATACAGGGGTCAGAGTGAACCATCCACACGTATCCCATGGAGTCAAACCTCCCGGCTGGTTGTTTGGTAGGTGTCACAGTTTTGGAGACAGACACACGAGAGAGCAGCACGAGGTTCATGTGACAGCAGCCAGCTTTCCTGGGGTGCTGCTGTCCCTGCCCAGCCTGGGCAGCCCGTGTGGCCGGTGCTGCCGGGCTGAATCCGCAGCTGCCCGGGTAAGGGGCACTGTGCCCACTGTGCCCCACAGCCCCGACCGCCCCAGTTACATCACACAGGTACTTACATAATTAGTTACATTTCAGTTAGAAAATTATAATTAGGATTATTTATAACTGTGAGGCCTCCAGGCCAGCTGTTAACCAATAATAACTGCTTTAATCTCAAACATGCAACTAATTGGATAAACTAGGGGTGAGCCTATGGGCATTTGAGTTTTATTCAAATTGCAGTTTACTTAGAGAATTCTTTTTCAGCTAGTGTTATAGTCAGAGTATGGTTTTAGGAAGTACTCTCATGATTGAGAAGTCTGTATTTCATTCTAAAAATTGACTTTGACACTCCTAGGACCATTTGAAGCTACAGACCATTTTGAAAACATTTATATATATATATAGGAATTGTATGTGGAAAATAAATACCATGGAATCCCTTTCAGCTGAAAGTTGTCAAGCAGAATGCAGTCCATTAGAAGAGATTGAAAAGCCCAGTGACAAGCACGACTGGGTATTTTATTATTTCTCTGCCTCAGCACATCTTTTTCGGCACAATGTGTCACAAAGGTTTAGGCAGGAGATGCAGGCTGGGAGCTGACTCTGTGGTGTGTTCTCCTCCTCACATGGCAGCAGAGCCCCCAGATCCACGGCCAGCACTGCAGCAGAGCTTTGCTGAAGGCACTGATGCTTTCACTCCTTTTTGACTGTTTAATTTACTTAAGGGAATGAGGAGTTTCTTCAGACATTCCCCACTTTTGGTGGCAGTGCTGGGAGTGTGAGGAGGCTTTGATCTGCTCAGACACTGTGATAAGATGGGTGCACTCCCTCAGATAAATGGACTGTCTTGCTTTCGCCTTCCTCAACAGGAAGTGTGTTCATTGCCCTGAAGAATGTGGGAAAACGTGCAGCTAATAGCAGCCCTGTGAATATTCCCTTGTGCAGCTCTGGGACTGGCCTGCCTGGATTTTCTGTTGCTTACTTTATAAGTACATGAAAGGTGATTGTTGTTTTTACACTTCTTGTTCAGGAATGTCTCAGTTTAGTCATTATCTAACTGTTCCCTACCCTTTTTTTTTAAATCCAGACTAAAATCTCTCCCGTTATTCTGCTGCACTTCGACTTCATGCACACCCCACATCCATCTCTTGCAGTGCTCAGGCTGCAGGCTGGGGGCAGCTTCTTTCTCATTTTGACATTGGTTTTCTTCCTTTTGTTCGCTCATTCTCACGATGTTTCAGAGCAGAATACAGCTTGGAAATTCTATTTTACAGTTAGAGACAAAAGCCCACCATAAATTACATGGTTTTTATTTTTATTGTACTCTTCTGGATTTTGTGAACAAGCTGACAATTTTTGATGAAACAGAAACTGTTACAATCTTCTCAAGAGGTTTTGGAATTTTAACTGATTTTCTTTCATTATCTGTTTCTGTTGACTGAATTGCAGTTGCCCTTTTTTGGTTTTTTTGTTGGGTTTTTGTTGGGGTTTTTTTGTTTGTTTGTTTGGTTGGTTGGTTGGTTGGTTGGTTTTTTTGGGGTTTTTTTGTTGGGTTTTTTTTTTTGGTGTATTTCAAAACAGACTTGGACTGAACTATCTCACCCCACCCACAAAGACATAAGAGGTCTCTGGAAATTCTTGAATGGATTTCACATGTGTTCTGCCTATTAAGGCCTAATCCTATATTTTTATACCCATTATATTAAAGGGGGGAATGATGTTTATGTTTGCAGGAGCAGGATGATTTTTTTCCCAGAATCTACTGTTATCCAAGGATACTGAATTATGGCAATTTAGACACTGATTTAGCTGCAGTGCTGTATATAAGCTACTACTATGAGATGTTTTCCTTTATGCAGCTGGAAATGATGGCTGGAGGTCTTTCAAAAGAGCCTGGATTCTTTATTCTTATTTTCTTCTAGTGAGAGTGAGGTCCTTAGATCTCTTAAAGAGCTGTTGCTTTCCTTGCTGTTTCACACCCTCATTTTCAGCAGGAGTGTGCTGATAACTCATCTCAGCACCGTTATGAGCATTTCTCATGGTGAATTCTCTGTGCTTCTGCTTCTGCTGGAAGTGATGGAAGATTTATGGAATAAAGGAGAGGGACTGTGGGTATGAAAGCAGGCAGAAAATCAGAGAGAGAAGAGGCACTTTGGTGGGGGTGTTGGACCTCCTTAGAAGAGGACAGTGTCACCAGACACCACTGGCAGGGAGATCTCATCCAGCCTCAGCCCTGCTGTTTGTGGGGTGCCCTGTGTCTCCTAGTTCCCCTTGATTTTCTCCCCATTCCTCACAAGTTCTTGGTGCAGGGGAGCCTCTCTCTGGATAATCTTTTACTCCTCAGTTTGGCGTCCGTGGGAAAGTTTGTGCTGAGTTCTGCCCATACCCAGGCCAGGCAGAAATAATGCTGGTGCCTCAGGGACTGGCAAAAATCCCAGTGCCCTGTTAAAATAAGCCTTCAGATGGTGGGACTTTGATTCATTTGTAGCTTTCTGGAAGTTTTAGAATTTTGCCAGAAGCTGCCATGTCCTTTACAGATGTGGCCACATTAAGACCTGGAATGATGGAGCTGCAGACTGTTCCAGGTAGAGGGAAGGGACCTCTGCATTCACTGTAAAAGTGCCTGAAGGAAAGATGGAGAGAGGGTATTTACATGAGTCTGAAGTACCAGGACAAGGGGGAATGGCTTCACACTGACAGAGAATAGGTTTAGATTGGATGTTAGGGGAAATTGTTCCCTGGCAGGGTGGGCAGGCCCTGGCACAGGGTGCCCAGAGCAGCTGTGGCTGCCCCTGGATCCCTGGAAGTGTTCAATATATCACAAGTCTAAGATTCCTTGGCCAGGAGTATAAAAATGTTAACTGATTTTATTTTATTTTTAACTTCCCAAAAGAACTTTTTGTTCTCTGGACCTCTCTGGACCATTTTTCCACAAGGATCTTCTCTCCAGATGCAGTCCCCAGTTCAGGATATATACATCCCAGCACACAGTATATTTTTTAAAGAGAAGTACCTTATTAAGATGTTTCCTGAGGAGGGAGGCAGTTAGGAATGTTTATAATTGCTTTCCTGAACCAGTGCCATGGAGCTTGGCTGCTGTACCACATTCCATAGTAAACTCTCTGATTTCTCAGCTTCTCTTACAGCTTCATCCCCATCCTGTCTCCTCAGCTTCTCCTGTCAGTTTTTTCTGACACAGCACTTGGAGGGCTGCAAAGAAAGGGAGCTGATATCTTTTCATCTTCTGATTTTTGGGAGCTGAGGGTCCTCGGCTCCCTGCCGTGCTCTTATTTCAGTGTTTACTCAAGAGCACGGCAGGTGGGAAATTGTAGCAAGTATAAAAATACAAATCTGATACTGAAAATGCTGCCCCAGCTTCTTTCTTTGTGTGTTGCGCTGCTGATCTTGGGTTTGTTTGTGGGACACAAGTCTGACGCCTGATTTTTTTCCCTTGGGGTGAAACCGTATTCAGAAAGATGGAGCAGAGATGTGACCACAGCCTGACCTGCAGAGAGGAGGAGCAGAGTTGAAAAGGGTCTCACATGTGCTTGGCCTTGGCAGAGTGGCACCAAGTTCAGGATTGAGGCCACCAGAGCTGTTCTCTGTAACATTCAGTTGGCAGGAGGATGATCTCTGCAGCGGGAGGAAAGGATTTCACACAGTGGAATATCAGAAAAACAAAAAATCCCAACAATCAAACCGTTTTACAAAGTAGCTTGCCAAGAATTCAGAGAGGATAAAAGCAACAGGTCTGACTGCAAATTCCTTTGTTCTGTGAGCAGCCCCTTTGGAAATTTCCCTGCAGATGGACTCTGATGCTGTGAAGCATTTTCCTGCTGTTGGAATATCATGTGACTGGATGGAACAAATCAGTGCAGGCTCTAAATCAGAGTGCGCATGTGTTCTGGAGAGAAAGGAAGAAAATTGAAATGAAGAGTTGCTTTTCTTCCCCGTCTTGTCTCTAACTCTGTGATTCAGACTGTCCTTCCCTCTTGTGGCAGGATGGGAGACAAGTAAATGCTCCACTAACCTGGAACATCACTAATTAGCATTAGTGAGAGGTCCCGGGAGAAGTGGAGTGTGGAGAGACACTGTAGGTTTAAGGAGGGAGAGTTTCCACTTTAGCTCCAACTTAAAAGCTTGCTTTGCTTTTATAACAATGTTTGCTTTCAGCTTGTGATGCCAGGTGTCTGTTTACCACCAAAGTTGTATTTTTAGGAATGTCAGCCCCTTATCTCTCAATTAAATGATGCCACAGTTGTTCATTCTGAACTTGCAATGCTATTGCAAGTTGCTCAGGGACAAGAGGAACCTCCCAAATTGCAAGTACAAGGAGAGACGTGGAGAGATGAGAATCTGCAAGTGGGGTGCTCATGTTTGCAGCTTAAATTCCAGGACACAGCATTGGTCCTATGTCATTTTATCCTGGGATGTGAAGAGATATTCCCACTTTTCCTGTGCTGTGAGAGGTACAGCAGAGGGAGGAGAACACTCAGATCTCAGAGTGAGCAAACCCCCGAGCATAAGGGACAGCAGGCAGCCCAGTAGCTTTCCACATACCCCAGCTCTGTGTCCTGTGGAGTCTGAACTCCGCATTGGTTCAAACAGAGAACCTTCCACAAGGTTCTCCTTATGGAGTCAAGGATCATAGAATCACAGAATGGTTTGGAAAGGACCCTAAAAATCACCCAGTGCCACCCCTGCCATGGCAGGGACACCTCCCACTGTCCCAGGCTGCTCCAGCCCCAGTGTCCAACCCAGCCTTGGGCACTGCCAGGGATCCAGGGGCAGCCACAGCTGCTCTGGGCACCCTGTGCCAGGGCCTGCCCACCCTGCCAGGGAACAATTCCTGATTCCCAAGATCCCATCCAGCCCTGCCCTCTGGCACTGGGAGCCATTCCCTGTGTCCTGGCAGGGCAGCTCCTGAGGAATTGTCCCTCTCTGGTTTCCCTGCAGCCCCTCAGACCCTGGAAGGGGCTCTGGGGTCTCCACACAAGCTTCCCCTCTCAGGCTGAGCAGCCCCAGCTCTCCCAGCCTGGCTCCACAGGGGAGGTGCTCCAGCCCCCTCAGCACCTCTGTGGCCTCCTCTGGGCTTGCTCCATCAGTTCTCTGTCCTCCTTATGTTGTTTCCAGAGATCAGGTTTGTTTTACAGAACTCCAGGATTTTGTAATTCTTATACCATGTGCAGCAAAGGAACATAGAGCACATGGGAGCAGAGAAGCCACTCTCCACTGGGAGATCCACTGGGATCTTCCTATGACTTGTGATGAACATCAGTGGAAATTGTATTTAATTAGGGTAAAGTGTATAGGGAAGGATCAAGTTTAGACAGAGGCAGAAGCAAAATGTTCCGTATCAATTCATGGGTTCACTCACTGTAAATCTTGTAATCCCCAGTCCTCACCAGACCCTCATGAGTACCATGTCAGGCTGATTGCAACAATATTCAGAAAAAGGGCAGAAATGAGTCTGTGACAAGAGGGAAGAATTGATAATGGGATACTGCACATCAGACTTGGGCTGGACTGGAAATCCGCTGCAATATTTATTTCCAAAGCATAAAGATTATCTCAATGAAAATCATTTTCCAGTTTGACAATTTCATTTTTGTGTTACTTGATCTACTTTTTAGACACTTGGGAAATCAGTGTAACATTTTACCTCTCCCCATGCCAAAATGGGAGCTTTTAGATGACTAATTTGCTCTGCATGCTTTCCAGGATGGGCTACGCGTAGGGCTTGTTGAGAGGAGTTTTTGCATCGCTCTGTGGCCAAGCCCTCTTCAATGCAGGTGCTGGTGTGATGCAAAGGAGATCCTAGAGGAGGTTCTCAGGAGTTGCCTGCAGTGTATTTTTTGGTATTTTCATGTCAGTGAGTGTGTATTGTACCAAATGAATATCAAGGAATTGCTGGGGCTGGAAGGAGCCTCTGGAGAGGTCTGGTCCAGCCCCCTGCCCTGGCACGGTCACCCCGAGCAGGTGACACAGGTGGGATTTGAGTATCTTGTGAGAAGGGGCTCCACAATCTCTCTGAGCATTCTGCTCCAGTCTCTCCCTCTCGAAGAAGCTTTTCCTCATATTCATATGGAAGGTCCTGTGCTCCCCTTTGTGCCCCTTTGCCTCTTATCCTGTGGCAGGGCACCACTGGGAAGTGTCTGACCCCATCATCCTAAGAGATTTGTGTGCACTGATGAGGTCTCCTCTCAGCCTTCTCTAGTTGAACAGGCACAGCTCCCTCAGTGTCTCCTCATCAGAGGTGCTCCAGCCACATCTCCATCTTTGCAGCCCTCAATAGATTTCCCCTTGAAAGAAGTAGAACAGTGAGCTCTTAGGACTTGTTTTCCAAAAATCAATATTCAGGAAAGCTACAACGCTGCTTATGACATTTTCACCTAAACAGAACCAAATGTGTTCTGGTGCAAAGTGGTGTCAGCACAGCCCCGTGCTGAAAGCACGGAGAGCAGCTAAAACCCTGCACCTGGAAAACCCTTTTGTAATGTTCTCTGGGCTCATGACCCGATAAGTGATTAATTAATGTCTCTAGAGAACATTAAAGGAAATAAGGTGTGCCCTGAAGGGCTGTATAAAAACACTGCCTGGGAGATTTGGGGGTTTTCTTTGGGGGGAAAGGGTGGTCCCTGGAGTCCCTATAGTTTGCACAGCAGCCTATCTTGCAGCACACAAGGAAGCGGGAAAGCATTGAAAGCTGAATTGCAATCAAATTACCAAGGAGTTCACTTCTGAAGTTGGGATATTTAGGAGTATTCCAGTGCAGAAGGTTAATGCTACTTACGGTTCTGCTGCAGTGATGTGAATGAAGGGTCAAACACATTTGGTCTGAGGGTGATGCTTTCAAGCTCAATAAATATGTTGGTTGGAGACCTCCTGATTATTGTTAAGCCCCAAAGTGCAGCTTTTTAAAGGGTTTACATCTAAACTGACACCTCAGCATTGATCAGAGCTGATCGACCAACGCTGTGATGGACTTGGAGGAAAATGTGAATAAATAAAGGAAATACATTGCTGCTTCCCTCTCCGGTGGGAGTGCTGAGCTCCAGGCAGCCACGTGAGGAGCTTGCTGGGCTGGGGCCATGAATCTGAGTCTCAGTGCCCTGGGCCTGGCTGAGGGTCACATCTCTGCTGATTCACAGAGGCAAACTGGAAGGCAATACGGCAGTAGTGTGGAGCCCAAAAGAGCTGTTTTTTTTTTTTTTTTTGCTGCTGAGAAGGAGATTGCCAAAGCCTGCTCTGTGGGGAAACTAAAAAAAGGAGACTTTGTAAACAGAGAGTTGGGTTACTGAGAAATAAATAGAAGTTGTGGGTTTGGTGCTTTGATCTTCAGCAGCAGCACAGCTACACCTGGTTAAGTATATGGGATAAACAGGTGATTTCACAGTATTTGCACTGATGGCCACTTGTGAAGGAAGGATGGGAAAACTGAGAGCTGCAGCATGGAGCAGATAGAGGGCTAAAATCAGAGAAAAGAGTAGAAAATGCTTAGTATTTATCAAGATACTTTCCATTGATTGCTGGCTGGAATGACTTCATTTGAAATCTAACAGAACTCTTAAATCTCTCTAAAGATATACAAAGTTAAATGCTTTAAATTAAATGGTATGTGTGCTATTAACTTGGCCTCATTAAGTATTGAGAACTACCATTTCAAACATTGGACATCTGGTTTGTTCATTTAAAAATAATAAGGATGAAAAAATATCCAGGCATTGTTTCGAATTTGTTCATCGGAAGCCAAGTAATGAATGCTTCTGCTAGACCTTAGTAAAGAAATTAGAGAGTTGAGGTTATGGGATCAAAAGCCTTGCAACAGTACGTACAAACTGAAGCCTGATTTTTGAAATACAGGAATATGGATCAATAACTGTCAGTGTCACTCGATGAAGATCCAGCTCATGTCCTTCTGTTGATTTATTTCAGTGGAGGAGAAACTACATTACTGATCTTTGTTTGCAGAAGAACTTCTTGTAGCTCTTGGACACTGAGAGCATTTTCCAGCTCTGTTTCTAGCCATGCCCATGCCTGCATTGTTCCACCCTGACCTTGCCTGGCTGCCTGCCTTTTCCTCCTGAACCCTTTCCTTCCCTGGAACCAATTCCTTTCAAACACCTTTTCTCAGTAACCTCTGCACTCCCCCTTTTGCCTCAATCTTATCTTTCCTCTGGCAGATAATATGTATTTCTTTGTGGTTTCTAGAAGAATTCATAAAATCACAGCAGAGTAGCTCTGTTTAATAGCTGGTTGCACTGTAACTACCCCACTTGCTACACAATTTTTTCCTCTCTCTGGCTCTGGAAACCAGGTATGGGTTGAGTTTGTTTTAAAGTTGGGTTTGCTTTTTAATTAAAATAAGGCCTTATGTAAAAGCTCATTCATATGCATAAGTGTTTCACAATCAGATCATTAGTGTTGCTGCTTAACAAATAAGAGGGGAAAATTAGATTATAAGGCTTACTTTTAGGTGCTTTCTTACGGATCATGCCTGACAATGTTGTCATGGGAAATTCTGGGCTCATTTAGAGGCTCTGAACTTTTGCTTGGTATGAAAGTTTAGAAGATTAGGAAGGTAGAGGAAGGTCAGTAATAAAATTGCAGAGGGAAGAATTTTAAAAAAACCCAAAACATGGAAACTGTGGTGTCTGTAAACTAATCCAGCATCCCAGACTTGCTGTGTGCTGCTGTGCCCAAGCCTCTGCTCAGCGCAGGTGCAGAGCTGTGCAGGAAGGCAACACCTGGAGGAAAACACCCCCACGGGCATGGGGACACCAGGTGCTGTTCTGGTGTGCAGTGCAGAGCAGGGCAGTGATGATGGGGACAGGGACACCTCATCCCACACACCAGCACAGTTTGCCATTCCATTACCTGAGCTCCCAGCCCTCCCACAAAAGCACTCAACTCCTTTACCATTGAATGGTTTTTCACTGCTGCTGCCAGGAGAATATCTAGTGATTCTGGGGTAAGTTCTGTGGCCTGTTTGGAATGCAAATCTCAGGGAGATGTGCAAGCTGTGGAAGCAGCTCTCCCTCCCCATGGCACTGCCAGACTTGCTCTGTTCCTGCCAGGACAGCTGGAGCTGGATCCCAAACAGGAACAGATCTTTGTTCTTGAAGGAGCTCCCTGGGTGCCCTCAGCCCCAGGGGCTGGGAACCTCCTGGGTTTCTCCTGCTGCTCTGGAAGGGAGAAGTGGGCAGCCAGGAGATGGAATGCCCAGACGGGGAGCACAGGAGCTGGGGCAGCTGGAATTGCATCAGCATTTGTCACATGGCCGAGTTCAGACCCTTCACTCCTTATGTTGAGGTTTCTGACAGGGAAAGTGCCATGATCCTGGTCCACCCTGCAGCCTTCACTTCTCCTAATAACTAACTGTGCTCAGCAGAGGTTTTACTACTGCATGTCACCTTTTTTCTGCTCTGGAAGCAGTCTGCTATCTTTTCCTCCCAGATGTGGTGGGTGCTTGAAGGCGTTCTTTCCTTTCTGACAGATTTTGGCAACTTGTGGGGAGCTCTGTGTGAGTGTGAGGAGGATTCCACGGGGCCTGGCAGTGACTGGCACAGCAGAAGGCAGCTCGTGCCACCCCACTGAAAGGGAAGCTGGGTTTGTTTGTGGGATGAGAATTGTTAAACCCTCAGCTCTCAGAAACCAAGGAAATGTCACACTCCTGTTTTCCTCACATGTTCTGAGGGATGTGCCAGCCCTCAAAGCAGACAATGGAGAACATTTTAAGTGTGAGATGTGCAGCCTTCATCCCTGAGAGCTGAGTGTGGTTCATTTTCCACGTGCTTCTTCTTCCTACAATACCCCTGAGACTGAAAAAGACTTTTACTCCCATTTTTTCAGTACCGAGGTAGGAAAATGCCAGAACCAAATTCAGTGAGGATGCCTGTAGACAGAAGATAAAGTGCAAGTCTGGTCTCTCAAGTTTTATGTGACTACCTGACAGCAACCACATCACCAAGTAGGACTGAGAGCAAGACACTGAGCCTGGTCCTTTTAAAAATGCATCAGGTTCATCTTGGAAGTCATTGTCAGTCTTGAGCTGGCCATAATTATCCACAGAAACTCAGATTTTGTGTCCTATATGTCCAGCAGAATGCATTTTAGTGATGAAAATTTGAAATAAAACCAATTTCTTGATATGTAAAAAGATTCCAATTGACTTGTGGTTAAGTTTGTCAGAGAAAAAGATTACTCAACTCTGCTTGTTCAGGATACAAATGTTTTATTAACCAGAGCTCAGTTCCATCATTCTTTGTGAGACCACTGAAGAATAAAAAGTCTTTGTGCTGCATACATGAAATATTCAGACAAACCTGGAAAATTTCACTGGCTTTCAATCATCTTCCTGACTCATGTGAGCAGAAGGTGTGCCTAGGATAGAGGACTTGGTATTTTACCCCATGTTCTTTCTGTCTCTTT
>VXBR01001048.1:393242-451040 GCA_013400215.1 Cisticola juncidis
TTTTTTTTGGCTTGGAAAACAATGGAAGAAAGGTGAGGCTGAAGGACTGCAAAGCAATTAAGAACTGTATGTGTTGCTTTGATGGAGTCAGGGGTCAGGTTTCACCCACAGACTGGGCTTTGGTGAAATCAGTGAAAGGCTTGGCTCATGTCTGACACTGAAACCCTACACCCTGTCTGTCTAAATGCATGGAATTCTGTATCTGTTGCATATAAAGACTGTATTACACAACAGATGCCTAGTTAAAGCAAAATTAGGGACAAAATGTGAAAAAAAAAATCATAATTATTTCCCATTGTTTCCCTCATGGTCTTCCTGCCTCTCAAGCTGAGCACGTCCAGCACTGGTGCAGCAGAGCACAGTTTGCATTTGAAGGTGCAGTTCTAGGGCTTGATGTTTCTGAATGCTTACCTGCACAATGGTTAATCCCTGGGGTCAGGATAACCCATCTGTCCCTTTCATTCCAGGCAGAAATCCCGGGTGCATCCCAGAGCCTCCAGCCCCACCCTGCCCTTTGCATCCCTCACTGTGCTCCACTCCTGCTGCACCAGCCACCTCCCAGCTCTTTGTTCTACTCCTCCCAGAAATTATCCTGTTATTTTCTGCTCAGTCTATGAGCAGAAATCTCGGATAAAATCTCTTGTATGAATTACAGGTCACTGAAGCAGATTTGAGATGCTGAGACCCCTTTGGATAATTCAGCTTTGAGGGGCCAAACTTGCAGAAATCAGACCTGCTATCTGTACCTGAGGCCTTGACTTTGAATCAACCGTGTTCAGTGGAGCAGCAGATGACAAATTCAGAGCATTTAAAGGAAGTGTCGAGATGTGAACATGATGGATTCACCCACAACAAACGGAAGGTAGACACTCTGTTTCTGTGGTGACATTTCTAAAGAGGCAATTCCACACCACAAAATGAAATGGTGCCTGATTTTAGTGATGAGCTATGTCAGGGTGTACAACCAAACAGTTCCCTTCTCTGTTCAGCTCCCACACTTGGAAAAGTTGTGAACATTTGAAAAGAGACATTGATTTGATCCCCCTATTTTTTCCTTTGCACCTGTAGCTGTTACAACTGTTTAATTTTTCTGTTATGCACTTGGAAAAAGAGGAGACATTATCACTTTTCTTGTCATATTTTCCCCTTTTTTATTTTTTGTTGTTTTATGCAAAGCCTTTTTGATTTAGCAGCACTTGTCTGTGCACTTTCATGTTGTTTCTCTGGAATCACTCCCTGTAGTGTGAATAAATGTTATTTGTGTCAGCAGCTAATCTCACTCCAAAGCCTGTATTGTTATTAATATGTTTATTCAATACTGTTTATTCCAGCCCCAACTTACGCATTTCCATGTTCTTTATTCCTGAGTGCCCGGTACCCATCAATCCTCGCCCTCTGCTGGGATTAGGGGGATGAGGGATTACCCGTGCAGAGCATCTGTCACTGCTGCTGCAGGAGCTGCAGGGCTGGGGAGGGACGGGGCAGAGCCTGCTTAGAGCTTAGCCAGAGCTCAGCTGCTTCTCCTGGGCCTGTTCACTCAGCCAGGGCTGCTGGACAGGGCCTCACCCCTTCTCTTCCGTGTGGGAATTCACCCCCAGTGCCTGTGTCCTGCACTCAGGAATAGCCCTTCCCTGGTCAAACAAGTGGAAACACACAAAAAGAGATGATGTCCATTCCAGTGTAAATGCTGGTGGTGTCATGAAAGAGTAGCTTTGAATAATTATTAATTTATTTCAAGGTTTAGAAATTAGCATTTAATCCCCGGAGAGGGTTTGTTGGTGTCTCAGGGTGGGGTTTTGTAGCCCTTGGGAAGAGCAGGGTGGCATTCCTGGGGATCCCCGGGCAGGGAGAAGGAGCGACAGCTCTCCAGTCACAAACCTTCATCTAAACTTCCACTCAGGGAGCCTAAGCCTAAACTAAAGCCTCAAGTTCACACAGAGGGAAAACTGGATGATGGGGTTTTTCCTGATCCTTCTCAGGCCTTGGAGCATTGACCTAGGGGATCAACTCACGAAGTCTGAACTCTCAACACATTGCAGCATTTACTGCTTCTGGGGTAGAAATAAATTTCTTTAGAGATTTCTGCAATTTGTCTAAAAGCTTGTTTAAGAACATTGTATGAAGCTGTAATGTTACTTCCAAATCTCATGTGTGAATCAACACAAACCTAAATTGGAATTAGACACAGAAATTTCACATCATACCAGTGGTATTATTTTATAAATCTATTCTCTTGGTTTTGGCCTTGCTGTCACTGAGGCCAAAGCAATTTACACAGGTCACATGTGCCATAATTGAGCTTATTAAATATTCTATGTCCAAACCTGACTAGTTAGATATTACTAAAGTAATAAGCTGCTTTATTTCTACAGCCACTCACCCCTAATGCTTGCACTCCAGGTGTCTCAGTGTGGACACTTGAAGCTGAAGAGTTTTCCAAACGTCTGCTTTGAATATTTGTTTGGTTTATGAGCACCATGAAGCCTACTTGAGGCAGTAAATAATCACATAGATGTCCTCTAAATGAGAATATAAATCTGACAAAAATGGAATCTCAGACAGAACATTTTTCCCTTGGGAGCCTTTAGTCCCTTTCCTGTGCCAAGCCATCCTTGGGCCTACACAGGTTTGTGTTTTACAGTCATTTCTTAGGTTTCTTCCCTTTTCTTTGCACCTGTTGTCACAGGCGGAGCTATTATTGCAAACTTTTTTGATTGGTGCATAATTAAGGAGGTGTATGGGACAATAGCTTCCTATTTTAAAAAGCCATAAAGATTTAATGAGAACACAGCTTCAGGGCCTTCCTTGGAGAGAAGGCAGGGAAAAAAGAGAAGAAAAAAGAGGAAAGCACACGTATTGCCAGTTCCTGGAGAACCCTGCTGCAGCACAATGTCATGCCTCCAGACAGATGTGCAATGAAATGCTGAGAGCTTTTGAAGAGGCAGCTAACAACGGGAAAAGGACTTAAACCATCAGATGAAATGAGTGCTCTGCAAGGAAAGTGATCCAGGCAAAGCGAGGCTGGCACTGGCTGGTGGTGGACCCTGCCATACTCCAACTGCCTTTGCTGAGGTTTGCATCATCGCAGCTTCATGCTAGAAACACACCTCTACTTTCTTGGACTTTTTGGGGTTTTTTATTTATTTCCAATTTGTCCCTTCCAATGTTGTTTCTCTTCTAATTTTCACTCTGGAGGTGTTTTTCTTTCTTCGCTGCTTTGTTCCAGAGCACTGTTCTCACATCCTCGCTCTGCAGCCCTTTTAATCTCTCTGAGAGCAAACTGATGCATCATCTGAGACTTCTGTCTGTGATCCTCATCAGACAGACTGCAAGATGAATTCAGGGGAACAGAGGGATGTGCACTTTGCAAAACCAAAAGCTTTCACAAAATTTCACTAAAGACAAAGGGTTCCAAGTCTGAGCAATGCTGTTTTTGAGATTCACTGGTCAAGGGAATGCAAATCTGGAGGTCTGTTCTTTAGCTGGCCCTTGGCAGCATCAAGTGCCCTTCCTTTAATGCTGTGCTCTAATGCAGAAAATCCCTTCCTTACAATGTTGCCTGCAATAGGATTGATCATCACATGGAAACAGTGGTGTGTGCTGGGAAAGAGGAAGTGATATTGATTGAGCAGATGCTAAATGAACTTCACACATTAACCAAAAGACAGGATATACTTCGGACAACATCCCATGCTGCATTCATGTTTAACCACTGGAAAATACATTCTGAAAGGTGCTGTGAATGGTCAGTCCAGAGTGGTGATGAACTGCCTAACTTGTGGGAAATCAAATGTGAAATCAAATGGGAAATCAAGGCTTTACCCACCCCTGAACAGAGCAAAGGTACCACACAACTATTGTGTGAATCACAGAATGGTCTGGGCTGGAGGGACCATAAAGCTCATCCAGTGCCACCCCTGCCATGGCAGGGACACCTCCCCCTGTCCCAGGCTGCTCCAGCCCCAGGGTCCAGCCTGGCCTTGGGCACTGCCAGGGATCCAGGGGCAGCCACAGCTGCTCTGGGCACCCTGTGCCAGGGCTGCCCACCCTGCCAGGGAACAATTCCTGATTCCCAAGATCCCATCCAGCCCTGCCCTCTGGCACTGGGAGCCATTCCCTGTGTCCTGTCCCTCCAGCCCTTGCCAATTGTCTCTCTCCATCTTTCCTGCAGCTCCCTCAGGCCCTGCAAGGCCACACTGAGGTCACCCCAAAGCTTCTCCTGTGCAGGTGGACAATGCCAGCTGTGCCAGCCTTTCCTCCCAGCAGAGCTGCTCCATCCCTCTGCTCATCCTGGTGCCTCCTCTGGGCTCTCTGCAGCAGCTCCAGGTCCAGAATAACGAACCAAAGGGAGCCAAAAGCTCAGAATAAATGTGGAACCTAAACAGAAACAAGTAGTGTCACCTTTAGCTCCAAGGCAGACAGCAAGGGAAAAACCCCAACATCTCTGCCCCTTCCCAGCAGGTCAGGGACACAAACTGCAGAGCAGGGCTGCCCTTGGGCTCTCTCTCCTGCTGCTCTCTGTGTTTGCACAGGACTGGGTGAAACTGTCTAAACAGAGATGCCTCAGTCTAGGTTTGTCTGATGAAACCCATTTCTGTCCCTCTGAAAGTTGTGAATTTTGCAAAGTTGATCAAGAGCTGCTGTTATCAGTGCAGCCTTTCTGTCCATTATTCTTGCTGCTTGTGGAGCTCAGTTTTAAGGTCCCCACTTTGCAGCATAGGAAACAATTTACTCTCTGTTCCAAATATTTATTGTAAAAACAGCCTCTCTGTATGACCTACCAGCTATCATGTGAAGTAGCTGACTGGATGCATTTCCACACCTTCTTCTACAAAGATTGTTCCCAAAATAGATTAATATGCTTTCTAAAAAGAGGATTAAATTAGTCCTATTGGAATATGTGTATCCATAGGAGGCTCCAAAGCTTTTTAGAGACGTTTTTTTAGAGCTTTTACCATTTTATGCTGAAGTATAGAGAAGTCTCTTCTGTTTGATACATATACACATGATCTCTATTTTCGGATCACCTTTCTTGTGCTTCAAAAACTATCATTTCTTTTGTGTGCCTCTATTCAGCAAGATTCCTGTTGGTGGCCAGAGCAGTTAAAACAGGATTTAAACATTTTTGAATATGTTTTTTGTGTTGTTCTTTTAAGATTCTGCCTGTTGTGCTAATGATAGGTTAACATCTCAGTGCTATTTGGTACCTTGACCATGTAGATGAACAGATGGATTCACTCACATCCATGTTCATATGAAACAGACATCCCATTATTTATCCTTGGTTGCCTGCAGCAGACTGTGCAATGTAAAGTCATTGTAAAAGTCATCTTGTAGTGCCTGGCCTCAGTTTTAGGGTCATCCTCAGCCTTTAGAAACCCAAACACAACGAGTGTTTTGACATGCCAAGCTTTAAAGCTCTCTAGGAGCCTGAAAGTAGACCGTGACTGAATATGTGGAAGATTGGAATGTAGCTTAGGATAAAGCAGAAGGGATTTAATCTGTGTAGTAAAATCAAAAACAATTGCAGTTTTCCAGCCAAGGAAACTTTGTGCTGAGAGAGAGCTGAGTTTGGCCATTTTGTTTTATTCTGCCTTTTTTAGAAGGCTGCAGTTGGGACAGTGTGTGGGATGGTGCTGCCAGGGTTTGTCTGCAGGGAGGGAGGAACTGGATGGCTGTGGTTGCTGTGGGGGTGTTTGGGAACACCCTGGGAGTGCTCTGGGAGCTGCTCTGCTCTCTGCTGCCCTGTTCATTTCAGAGGACATTTTAGCAGTCTGCCTTAAGAAGGGGAACAGCAGAGGAGGTTCCTGGGCTGCTGGGCCCTTCCCAGCCAGGCATGCAGGGCTGCTCTGCAGGAAGAGCCTGTGGTTTACAGCATGTGCAGACCCTCTGTGTCCCCCTGCCCTCTCCTCCTCTGGTCCCACCTTTGGTTCTGCTCTCTTGCAATCCTCCATGTGCACAGACACTTGTGTGGCAGTTTCTGGTTTCTCTGAAGCCTAAGAGTGTGGTCATGGATTCTTGTAGGAGAGATCAATGTTTCATTTGTCCTTCATTTCATCTGTGTGGTGTTGGATCAGTGCAGAACTACAGTAGGAATTGTTTGTCTTTAAAGTGTAGATATCCCTTGAGATATTGAAATCCCCGAGTATGAACTTGTGATTCAAGAGTTCACTGCCTGCTGCTAAAGTCAACAGATACTTTCCATTAATAACAGGGTTTGTGGCTGTCAGATTTCCCCCAAAATTTTAGCAGTACCGACTCAGTTTCAATGGTGGATGCTAAATACTGACTTGACAGGAGCAGTGGAAGGCTCCAGAGTAATTGTCTGCAGAGTAAGATTCAAACAGGGAGCAGTAAATAAGATTTAAGCCGTGCATTGAGCAGTGAAGAGAAAACAAAATATTGAGTGGTTGTTCATTAAGTAAGCACTGCCTGCTGCACTGGGGAAGGGAAAACACGGTGAAGTAGCACAATTGTAAAGTTTATCTTTATGATTGATGTGTGTACAGATGCAATGGACAGGTATTCAGGTTACAGGATGATGTTGATGGCACTTCCTAACTTCTCAGTTTTGCTGTTCCGGCCTCACTGGTGATCTCTCTCTGTGTTATATTTATGTGTGTGCTACTTCATCCTCTGGTCAGTTCTAATGAAATTAATTGTGTTATCAAGACTTGCAATTGCTTTTCAGTTAATACTAGTGTTTCTGAATACCTTTGAAATTAGAGAGAAATAGCCAACTTGCTGGGTTCCCTGAGTAAGCCTTTTATGTGCAGCTCTAGCAAGAAATGTATGCAGAGCCATTAGAATGAATGGCATGATTGCAAACTGATTATTGCATGAGAGAGGACAGAATTGGTATTTAGCATAATATTGCTTCCCTTTATGTTTTGAAAACCTTAGTTCTAGGGAATACAGTAGAATTTTAATTTAAGTCTAATTGTTGGAATTTAGTGTTGTGCTGAAATGTCAATTTTCATTTCACAGCAGAACTGAAGCTTTAGAAACACCATGGGAGTTCTTACCAACTTCAGTGGAGAAACTGCTGAAACCTGCTCAAGCAGCTAAGATGTGAAAACCTCTGTTTAGCCTAACCTATAGATCATGCTCAGAGGTAAAGTGGCTGTTACTGCCCGGGGTGACCCAGCAAAGGTCCTTGTTTGGGATGCCTGTTGCTAGGACAGCAAAGGCCACACACCTCCCTGCAGGCAACTGAAGGGACCCAAGTTTCACTGAAGGAATCATTCCTCAGGTGGATCTGGGATGTGGAGGGCACTCAAGGAAAGTTTTAGTGTTTTCACGTGTGTTTAAAGTCACATGTGAATTATCAAGATAAATTGTCACAAACACTGTTGTCGAAAGCTGCTGCATCAACTATCAAAAATAATAATAATAACAAAACTTTCCATAGGAAAAATGGGGTTCACATCAAGAGCTTTTATTGCCAGAATTATATCACTCCTTGTCATAAATTTAATGCTGTTGACAAAGGTGGCCTCAGACTCCAGAGGCAGCTGCACTATGGCCCTTGGAGCAAAGCACGTGGTCCAAACTCCAGCTCAGTCTCTGCTGTGCCACTGAACTGCTGCCAGCACAAGGCTCTGGCCCACAGCAGAACCTTAATCTTCCTTAGTCTTCCTTAGTCGTCCTTATTCATTCTTCCTTATTCTTCCTTTTTCCTCCTTATTCTCTTAGGGACGTTGGTTCCTTGCAGTGTGTGTATTCTATATTCTGTAAAAACCCATCCAGGAGATGAGATGTGATGTTGAACCTCTGGATCCTGCTGGTACAGACAGGGAGCAAAGTTGGAAAGAGCAGATGCAGCCTAAAAGCTGTGTAGTAGCTGTGTAGCAGAATTGAGAATGAATCCTCAGTAAAAGTGAGACATGAGGTTTTCCTCTCCAGAAATGGATCCTGTAGCTGATGCCAAAGTCCAGCCCTGCATTATTTCTCCTTAGCACCCACAGCAGCTCATTTGGGGTTGTTCTGCCTCCCTGCTCCCTTCTGGCTCCAGGGGCTGACTGAGCCAGCTGGATTTTCTCCATTCCCCCTCCCAACAGAATGCCAGACTCTTCCTTTGGGAACCACCTCTTGGTAGCAGGAGCTTGCACTCGTGCCTCTGTCCCTCTTTTATTGTACATCCTTTCTTCTCTGCACTTTTAACTTCTGCATCTCCAGGCGCTGCATCCTGCGTGCCTCGGGGTTGTAAATCCCTTCCATCCACAAAATTCACCTCTGGCATAGGCAGATTGCCATGTCCCAGCACAGGGCAGTCCCCACTGCTGCCTCTGTCCTGAGGCTTTGGAAGAGGAGCAGCCCCTGGCTAGAATGGGTCCTGTATTTCAGGCAGCACCAGACTTTTGGAGTAGGGCTCTTCCTTGCCCTGCCGTGCTCCTGCTGCGCTGTTTGACATGAGGGCTGACTCTGACATCAGAGAGGGGCAAAGGCCAGGGCAGAAGGTGGTGAAAACAGGGTGGAAGGTCTGTGTGAAATGTGGGAGAAGCACAAGGGCAGGATGGCACTGGGCAAGGCAGAGGAGCACCGAGGCTGTGGAACAGCTGGGTGAGAGAGGCTCTTTGTCATGCCAAAAACAAACAAACAAAGAGGGTTGGGAAAAAATTAACTGTACATGGCCTGTTGAGCAGAAGAGAGTGTGAATGTCATGCCTTTAGCAGGCAGGAGGAAAGACAGCGAAATTTGAAAGTGGGAACAAAAATGGCAAGAAAAAGAATATGGGCAGTCAGGATAGTGTGGAGTATTGGAGAACACGGGGTTAAAGAAATATAAAGAAAGTAGGAAACAGTCCAGAAATTCATAGTTGACATTGCCCCATTTTTTCAATGTATATTTGGAACCTTTTTCAGTGGGCAGAAGGAGAAATGGAGTGGGAAAATGCTGCATATATGACACCTATTCAGATTTTAATTATCCTATAGAGGGGTAAGTCATCTCTGCACAGATGGGTCTCTCCTCACTCCTTAAAGTGGCTTAACCCTAACCTGTCTGAGGCACCTGGTAATTAAAAGTTTTACAGGTTGAAATGTGGCTAGAAATTACCAGCATGTTTAGATGTGGAAAGATGTAGATATTTTAATAACCAAATTTTTGTATTCCATTTTCTTTGTTCTGAGCCTGAAGCATGTGACTTGGAGTGGGAATGAAAATCATGGTGAAGATCTTGCTGTAGCTCTATATACCCAATTTAAAACGAGATCAGTGTGAAAATGGGGCCATCATCTTCCAGATTGCAACAAGTGGGATTCAACCTTACAATGTAAGACTATTCCATCTTACATTTATAGAAATGAGTGTTAAAAATGCAGCCTTGTCTAAGGCAGAAAAATAATACTAACAGGAATGTTAGAATGAACACAGTAATTTAAAAAAATCATAGAACACTTGAAAAACCTGCTGTTCAAGTGCCTTTGTTTCTTAGAGAAAATGTTCTCCTGGACTTGCAGGGTTTCAGCAATGCTCTAAGATTAGGCAAATGTATTAAAATATTGATTGGAATTGAATATTATGATGTTAGAGTGACTGTCTTGCACTGACTCTCTTTGGGAAGAGATTTGTTTCTGCAATAGGGAGTGACTGTGCTAGGAGTTACTGTGCTGGTGTTCAGCTAAATACTCAAAGCAGCACAAAACTGACTTTGAAGGCCTCTTACTTCAGTCCTGATGAAAATTCTTTTTTTTGTTTCTTTTCCCAGTACTCTTAAGGTTTTGTTTTTAAAGAATTATACCCACTGCTCCTCAGAGTGTTCCCACACAAAAGTCTCCCCTCACGTTTTCTTTTAACTGGGTTTCAGCTGAACAAAGCAGTCAGTGCTTGCTAATTTTAAACGCAAGGGCTCCTCTTTCTGTGTATTTCTTAATTACATGGGTCATTAAATAGGGGGCAGAAATGCAGCAAATGGTATGAAAGGGCTGTACACAGTGAAATAAACCCCTGCTGCAGCCTGACCCACACCCACATCACACACCCAGGCTGCTGAAGGTGCGGAGGAGCAAACGCGCACTACCCAAGGGTTTGGTACCTTCTTATTAAAATCACTGTCAGATTTCTTACCAGACACCCTGGAACAGGAATTGCAAGACAGCTGCATGCCTGGAGACTGCAGGATTGCTGTATGGAGGCTTCTAGTTCACACAGGGTCTACAGATCCTGGAGAATGAATCCCTAACAAACACACAAACCTCACCTTCTCCCCAAAGCACAGTCCTGCCCTTTACTCGGTATTTCAAGAACTCCTTTCCTATTTTCTCAGCACAGGAAAAACCACAAAAGGAACCACCAGTGCCCCTATTGATATATTCTGTTTTAATGATTAGTTCAGAGTGTTTTTTCTGCTAGATTTTATTCTGAGAGTTTTGCAAGGTCTGAAGAGTGCTTGGTCTGTTCTGCTGTGGAATTTTCTGCCATCTCCCCATGCCTGGAGAAATACAAAATTCAACAGCAGCAGAGTTTTTGCTGAAACAGGTTTCTTTCTGCCTGTCTCCAAACACACGTTCTCTCAGCACACAAGAAGATGGCATCAATATTTCCTGCCAGTGTCCCCTCTGGATTGTGCTAATGTGGATATTCACAGTGCTCACATTTATTAAAGGTGCTGCAGAGACTAAAGGAGAGATCTGCTCTGTTCTTGATTAATAAAGGAAGCAATGGACATTTATGAATTGCAGCCCAGAACCAGATTAGATGTTAGCAAAGACACCCAAATGGCAGAGAGGGGAAGGACTGGAAGAGATTACCTTGGGCTTGGGGAACATCCAGCACTGGGGATTTTCAAGGGGAATGAGGCAAATCTTTGCCATGGACTATGTGGGTATAGTTGATCCTGCTCTGGGCAGTACAGTGGTGTAGCTGACTTACTGAGCCTCTTCCAGCCCTCTTTGTTAGGATTTTGTGCTGCTGAAAAGAAGCTGTGTCCAGAGTTTCCCCAAGTACAAGGTCTCTGCCACTTGGGCTTGCAGGACTGAAAGCACAGCAAAGCTTTAATCTTAAAAATTCTCATGAGAGTTCTCAGGAAATTTCCTTTCTACAGAAATCTGTTACTGTGCTTTATTAACATATTTCATTCGAGAGGTGTGTTAATCTAGTATGGGTGAGCAAGTAAGGCTAAAAAACTTAATTGTCCAATTGGTCTGGTGTTTGGCTGCTGTGTTTGCATCAAAAAGAGTGCCTTATTCATAAACTCTAGTCCTGGTTCTTGACTTGATCACCGATTCTCTCTGCTCTTTCTCTACACCCAGAAAATTAATGACTCTGTTTTACAGGGCTCTTTTCAGTGTGCAGCTCACAGTTATCTAAACTGTTGTTTCCCTGTCCTTCTTTCCCTTTAACTTTTTGACTCCCCTGTCTCTGTGTGGGTTTTGTGTCGTTCCAGAGGCCACAGGCAGCCCTACAAGGTCAGCTCAGTGTTTTTCTTGCCTGCAGTTCTGTGTTGTGTAGCTTAATGGATGTGATAACAACCTGCAAAAATCTCAAGGCTGTAAACAGTGAAGAGGAGCAGGAATGGTTCCAAGGATGTGTGGGAAGCAGTTGACCAAAAGAACATGTATAGTGTGTACTGTGATAAGTATCTTCACAGCTGGAGCTCTGAGAATGGAATATGCTTTCAAAAGATTTTTCAGACCACTTTAAATAAATGATGGGAAGTGTTCTGCAGCGTCAGCTCTTGATGGTGCTGCGGCTCTCTCAGCACCATCAGAGCTCTATCAGAGCACATATGCTCATTTTTTCCCCCAGAAAATCAGTTAAAGGGCATGAGAAACCTCCACTGCAGCTGCTGCAAATCACAGGGAAAAGATCCTCGGAGTTTTGTTGCTGATTTGAAAATTCCAAGCTGACTTGTGATCTTCATGATAGTTGATTGTCTAAAAATTTCAGCTGTCCTTCTCACCTTATTTGACGTGTCTGTGGGTCTCAGACAGCAATTTTTGCTCCCTTACTTGCAGGATCCATTATTATTTCCACTTCCCAATATTCCAAATCCAGAAAGTAGTAATGAATTCCATGTAGTTTTCTGCTCCTTGCCAGCACTGTTTGCTAATACAATGTGAAAATGGTAATGTCAGTAATAAATTTGGTACATTTCCTATCTACTGACACAAAATCTCACTGGGTTAGGTGATAAGAATGTTTTTCTTCTGTGCATCTTCATAGGACTGTGTTGCCTGTGGAGCTCTGAGAAGCTGGGCAGATATGGAGCACACCAAGATATGCAAGAAACAGCCCCTTCTGTAATGCCAGGATGAAAATCTCCGAGCCCACACGGATCTGTGAACCAGCACATCTCTTTGCCCTGCCTTCCTTCCATTTGAGACTTCCACAGCCACAATTCCTTTACTGTAGGCTCCCTCCTCCAGGCTCTGAGCAGGGCAGGACATTCCCCTGGGCTAATTCCTGTCAGCCTATTTCCCATCAGAAACACTGATCTTCCTTGTCTTCCTGTAAGGGATTTACTCCAGTTGGACCCATGGGAAATGATATTTGTGGGTTTTTTACTCCACTCGTGTCCAGAACCTGGGTTCAAATGTGTCACTGATGCTCCAGAAGAGAATCTGAGGCTTTTGGCTTTTCCTTCCTCACTTTAAAACTTCACTATTGACTTCCTGTCATTTGCCTTCAGACCTGATTAATACTATGTAAAACTGAAGACTTCACAGCTATTCTTCAAAAGGATTTAAAGTCCCCTGATTTCCCATAGTGAAGTAAGCAATTGCATCATTTCAATGTGAAGGAGAAAATTGAGATCAATATCCCCTCGTAAATACAATGCTGCAATTCGTAACAACAACCATGATTTAATTTTTTTGAAGGCCAGGGGACCAAATATGTGGCAAATTCCTGTGTTCTTCCACAGCCAAATATTTATGTGTTAAACTTCTCCTGGTAGTTGACTTACAGGGCTCAAGGAATGTGTCTTCAGGATATGGTCTGAAGAAAATAAATTACTTTGTCTTACAAAATTTTGGGAAAACATTGTTAGTTCCCAGCAGTTTTGCCTTTTCCACACTCAGTGGCAGTTGAGGATTCAATTCACCCCCATATCACAAAGACTGAAGAGGATTAGACACTCAATCAGGCTGGAAATTCCTAATCCATGTCTTGACTGGCCTACAGGTGAGGATTTAAATGGCTGAGAGGTAAAGGTGAATGAGGAGTGCTTTGAAGGAAGGTTTTTTCTTGCAGGGAACTGAGAGTTTCTTGTGGTGTGATGTTCTGCCACAATGCCTCACCTAAGAGGCAGGAGCAGCCTGCAGGCGGCCAAGTAGAAAAATGGTGAAAAAATGGGTTTTTAGAAGTGAAAAAGTTGAGGTGCTTTTGTTTAAATCATGTCTAGAGAACTGAAACTCAGCAGAATTCTCCTGCAGCTGAAGGAAGAACAAGACTGAAGAACAAGACTTTTATGTGTGAGGACGTTACTCCAAAGAGAATCTTCAAGCCTGAACCCTGAATCCTGGGAGGGAGGCTGAATGTTAATACTGATAGGTGTGACAAAAGGAGAGTGTGAGATGCAGAGTAAATGCATCCTGAGCAAGAAAAAACGCAGAGGAGGTTCAGTGTCACCTCAGATTAAATGTATGGATTGCCATGTATTAAACCATGCTGGTACTCTGGTTTGCCATTATTCCTGGTGGCCTCAGAAGGGATTGCATAAATACATGGATGCAGCTGGTCAAGAGGAATGGATATCCAGATCCCTCTCTGGGTGACAACACATATTCCTGTCATCCAGAAGGACTGTGTTTTCCAGGGTTCTTCCTTATGGTGCTGAGAAATCACTGAAAACTTTTTTTGTTTCATATGAATCAGTTTGATTTGTGCTTCCAGAGCCAGATGGGGAGGGCAACAAACTCTTTTGGGGGTTGAGGGATTGAAGTGTTGGGTAGGAGTTGGAATTAATTTCAGATGAAGAGATGTTTGCATGCTAAAGTCTGTGCTGACTCTAACCATCGGACTAGATTTATTTGGAGAAAAACTGTGCTAAGGGAGTGGAAAAAGGGTTACACGCCTCTCCCAGGGAGTCTGGGGAACAGGAGCAGTGGGATTTATGTGTCTGCCCTGTGTCTGAGATTAGATAGCCAGCAGCTGTAGCCTGGGGGAAAATGTGCCATCATTTGCATGCAGCAAGGTAATTACATGTTCCTCCATTAAATCTTCCCCACTGCATGGGGATCTATGGCTTCGTTAGGACAAGTCCAATTACCTTGCTGCTCTCAATATGGAAATGTACTTGGAGTTCACTCAGTACAAAATAAGGCTGCCAGTGTGCTTGGTGGGGCTGGTTTGATGTGGATACACTGCACCAGCTGCAGGACTGGGATGTGTTTCCATTTGCTTCCATGTATAATTCAGGACATTCATCAAGAGCTGAGCATCCTGGGTATCTGAAGGATACTTTGGGGCCATCCTGGGAGTTCCATTGATTGGTTATCAGTGCACAAAGCTTCACTCCAGTGAGTGAAATAATTTCACACTCCCAGCCACTAGAATATTCAGGCTGTTTCTGTAGCAGAGCAGGAGCAATAGGTGCAGGTAATGGGACCCTGGATTTTTTATTGGAAACTCAGGTCTTTAATACAGCTTTGAATATTAATAGTGAGGTGTCATTGGCTCTGCACAGGGGTTGTTCTCTTTTCAGCCTGAAACCTGCACTTCTTTCCTGTCTGTTGCTTCTCCTCTGACCTGTTTCTCCTTCCAGGCGAAGAAGTTTCAAACTAAACCAATTTTGCTTATTCTTTCACAAGGTCTTTGTTAATACAATGTGAAAATAAGATTGATTTTCTGCCTAACAAGTCTGTCAAAGTTCAGTTTTGCCCACACTGTCTCTTCAGTGGGCTGGGGCTGTGCCCTGTAGCCCATGCTCCCCTGAAAAGGAGTTCATTTTTCATGCACCTCCAGTTATGTGATCCTTAGAGGGAAAAGGAGTTTCTTGTCACCCTGCTGTCCAGTGAGGGCTGCAGTGAAGTGACTGACCACACTTCAGTCACTTATTTCAGCTTCTTTTCAACCCCCATATCTGGGAGATTAAGACTTTGCATTAAACTGTAGGATTTTGCTTTCTCTTCATTTCTTCTTCAGTCTCTCCTTGCTGATAAATAATAGATACAGGAGAATGAATAAAGCACTAAATTTGTGCCATGGGACTGAAGTTTCCATCTAATTGGTGGTCCAGCCCAGTGTGAAATCTATTTGGTGGTTTCAGCTTCGTACTTCTGGAAGAGTATTCCTCCTGTGAAGATATTAACTGTAAAAAAATTTAGCCTGGCAAAGCAATCTTAGTGTCTGCTTCAGAAAGGCCAAAGATGAAGTTAGTACAGAAAGAGGATGACCTCCACTCCTACAGAAAGTGTCTCCAGGGCAGCCTGCTCTGGGCACCCTGTGCCAGGGCCTGCCCACCCTGCCAGGGAACAATTCCTGCCCAAGATCCCATCCAGCCCTGCCCTCTGGCACTGGGAGCCATTCCCTGTGTCCTGTCCCTCCAGCCCTTGCCAATTGTCTCTCTCCATCTTTCCTGCAGCTCCTCCAGGCCCTGCAAGGCCACCCTGAGGTCCCCAAAGCTTCTCCTGTGCAGGTGGACAGTGCCAGCTGTGCCAGCCTTTCCTCCCAGCAGAGCTGCTCCATCCCTCTGCTCATCCTGGTGCCTCCTCTGGGCTCTCTGCAGCAGCTCCAGGTCCTTGCTGTGCTGGCCCAGGGCTGGGGTCTCACCCGAGGAGGCAGAGGGGCAGAATCCCCTCCCCTGCTGCCCACGCTGGGGCCCAGCCCAGGGCAGGTTTGGGGTCCCAGTGCCCACGGCTGGGGCAGGGCCAGCTCTGCCCCACAGCTCTGCCCCAGGGCCTTCTCCCAGGGCTGCTCCAGCTGCTCAGCCCCAGCCTGGATGGATCCTGGGGGTGTCTTGACCCAGATGAGCTTTGCTTTGTGATATTACATTAATTTTTATGTATATATTCATGAGTACAATTATGTATGCATATATTATAAATGCATACATATATATGTGTGTGTATATACATATACATATACATATGCATATATATATATACACACATATAAAAGTAAAATGCTTCTCTCACAACTGTGTCATATGGGGGAAAACACCACCTGGCTGTGACTTGGAAGGTAAATGTCTAATGTCACTTACACCACCACAAGAGCTGTCTTTTAATAATGAAAAAGAAATCCATACCTGATATTAGTGGGCTGTTTGCAAATCTTCATAGCCAGGAAGTCCACTGGGTTAGACTTTTCAGCCTAATATATAATTAGTATCTTGAAAATGGAATAGGATCTGGAATGAGTCACTCAGGGTTGGACATTTCAACCCATATTCTGTGCTTTTTGGATTTCCATGGAAAGCATAGTTCTTTACAATCACTTGGCTTCCTTCAAACGTAATGATAACTTGGTGTGAATTGTTTTTGCATGCCAGAGTGACCTCAGAGTCCTGGCTGAACATCACTGCCAGAAAAGGGCTGAAAGAGGGAAGGTTTCAGCACCTGCACGCGAGTGCCGTCAGTTCAGTGGTTCCTCCTGCTTTGAGAAGTGGATGTCAGAACTTTCTGAACGTGCTGTGGTCTGAAACCAGCCCTGGGTTTGTAATGTGGGATTGGTCTTTGGGGTACTGATAACCAAGATACTCATGGTGGGACTGCTCCCTAAAACTATCCCCTTGAGTCTAAAAGTTCTTTTAGTTTTGCTTCTCCTCTCTAGAATACTGGGACACATTTCCCAAAGAAGCCCACATTTCTCAAATACTTCTGCATCCCTGGAAGTATTAAAGGCCATGGTGGAATGAGATGAGCTTTAAGAACACAAACTGTTCTGGGATTCTGTGATAACCTTAAGAGCAATTGGTGGAATCTGGCGGTAAGAAAGTTCTTTTTGCATTGGGAGTGTTAAGAGTATTTTGAATGGACTGGTTTCTTCCTCCAGGCTTCCATTGACCCAGCTTGGGACAGGTTCATCCACTTGTTCAGGCACCTGAAGGCTTTGGCATGAAGCCAGTTAAAGTTAGTGGCAGGTGAGAGACAAAGATACACAGCTGAGCTCTTGTGTGTAGATATCGAACTGTGCAAGAGATTACAGAACATATCAGACTTAGGAATTAATGGTTACACCTCAGTCTTTGCTGTGTCTTTAAGAAGACTGATGACAAAAGAGAATCTTCCACCATTCCCTGTAAAACTCTGTTGTGCTGCAGAATAAATTAAAAAACCCAGCAAAGTGTGCCAAGCTCGATGGAAACTTTCTGTTGGCTTCAGAGAGTGTTGAGGCAGCTGCTGAATGAAATGTCACCCTGAACACACAATGTTTGTGCTTTGTTCTTGTGGGGAGAAGATGGGAAAGGCAAGATGAGTACTAGAGCTGTGCATTGCTGCTTGTGGAGAAGCAAAGTCAAGTGAGGGGCTTTTAGGAGAAAGGAATTTGCAACAGGGCCTAATGAAAGAGTTTCAAAACAAGAGAAAGCTCCAGAGCAGCTTTGCACCTTCCAGCAACAGCAGGATGTCTCCCTAGACAGAAAGGCCCTGCAGGAGGCAGTGCTGGCAGGGAGAGGGCAGGAGCAGGTCCCTCCTGATGGAGCAGGGCAGAGCAGTGGCTCTGCCTCAGCAGAGCTCTGGGGTTTCAAAGGCAGGCTGCTCTAAAAGCTGGCACTCTGGTTGGACAGCCCTGTTATCCTGGAGAAATCCCTTCAGTAACAAAGTGGAGCATTAACAAATAGCAACTAAAATTTCTGTTCAAAATGTTGGCTGCGGCAAATAAAAATCTGTTTTCTTGAGTAGCTTTTGTTCCTATGTCCAGGACACCCATTTCTGCAGGCTCGTGCTCATCACTGGCTGCTCTCTTTAAGGAGATAAATAATACTGACCTTTGGAAACATGTGGCTCAATAGTTTATCTTGGCTTCAGAACTTGCCAGAGCTCATGACTGTGTCTGGGAGGATTGTTTCAGATATATCCATGTCAATAAGAACTTATGTGAGCTAAAATAACCAATTTAAGAGTGCAGGGCTCAGTCATCTTTTTGACAAGCTGCCTTCACGCTGGATATGTTCTCTATTATTGATGACATCTCCAACAGATCCCAGAACAATGCTAGGTGAGTTCTAAATTTAATATCCATTTCCAGGGTTCATTAGCTTGACTAGGTCTGGATAATAAATGGAGTTACAAAATCCAAAAAAGCAAACAAACTCCTGCATTTTCTCCCAGATCCAACCCCAAAATTGCAAGTGGGTTGTGGGTTTTTCTGTAGATAATTTGAACTTTGTCTAAGGAATTTATGGAAGTTCTAAAAACAGCATTCTCATTTTTCTTTTCACTTTCATAAGCCTACCGAGTCCCAATCAGAGTGATAATTAAAATGTTGAAATGCAATGAAATAATGTCTGTGAAGTGTTTCTAAGCAGATGCAGAGCTCTCCTGCAAGATTTCAGCTCAGTTCTGCAGACCCAGAGGATTTAGCTGTTTCTGATAAGGCTAGATACGCTCCTGGACTTCTGAATGCCCGAACTGCAACTCTGAGCTGGGTGGAGTTCACTTATCACCAGTGAATTTTGTATTCAATTTACTATTGTTTTATCAGCTGTCTTTGTATAACTTTCCTTCCTCCTCACCCCTTCAACGTCCCTCAAAATCCTGACATTTTAAACCCAAATCCCACTTAAATACTAGCAAACTTAATAAGGTAATTATAGATCAATACATTTTTATTTGCAATCTACAGGCCCTGGTAGAGATCAACAACAATACTGAGCAGCAAAGGTGTTTAAATCACTCACAAATTAGGTATCTTTAAAATTTTTGAGCAAATAGCTTTAACCTGTGAATATTTAGTTGCTAAATAAGTAGTTCAATTGGAACAAATATAGGGTTTACATATATACTTGTACTCTTACAACACTAATTTCTCTTACTTATTAAATACAATCTTAATTAGACCAAGACCTTCAAGTATTGGGAACATTACTGGTTATTTTATAATAACCAAGATGCTTGAATAGTTCTAATGATTTCCCAAGCATAATATGTGTCATGTTCATACTTTAATTTGGGATAGTTCTTTATAACAGTAAAAGTATGTTTTTTGAGAGCAACATATGCTTGCTAGTCTGCATTGAACAATGCTTGTCAGTTTGGATTTTCAAATGTTTAAAGGTAATTATATGTATCTTGAGCTGAAGTGAAAAAACACACAATTACAGGTTTGCTGCATGGCCATACAACTTTTGTGTTTTCTTTTTAAACTCTTCATGCTGCAAGATTTGTAATTGTCCAGTACCTCACAGGATTTGCCTGCCTTTATTACCTGAGTAATCCTTGGTGCTACACAAGCTTAGAAGGACATTCCTAGGTCTGTGACCAGAGCAAATCCAGACTCCTGGAGTTCAGGGCAGTGCCCCTTGTGTCAGTGATTTTAGAACATCTGATTCTATACTAGAGCTGACATTTCATTATTAATATTTGATTCTATAATTACTTGATATTTAACCTTCATATACCGTTGGAGAGGAGCTGAAAAATGATAATTTTCTGTGGGACAAAACCTGGAAATTCCAATCAGTTTCATGTTAAGTTGCTGCACTTACAGATGTGAAATAATGTGGTTTAATTATTCTGTCATTTAAAGAAGCCTTTCACTTCAGTCCAGTGTAATTTCAATTCCCTATTGAATTCCTGGGGTACTTTAAATTTTCTGCTCCACACTCGTAAAGGAAGTCATATCAGGGAATAAGAACCTGTGTGTTTCTAACCAGCAAGATGCACATGTAATTCGCATTCTTAATTCAATTTAAATACAAGCATGAAGGTTTTCTAAACAAACATAAAAACCTGGCCAGAGGAGATGCTGATGAAAATGTAAAATCAAGGGGCTTATATAACATTTCAAATGCAGGACTTAGGGGGAGAGATGTGCCTGCTCTGACCAGGACTGGAGGGTGAGGTGGTGCCCAGTGCTTCTGTGCCTGCAATGAGCACAGCCGTGGAGCCCAGCCCTGTGTCCATGATATTCTGTCTCCCTAAAACAATATAAATTGGTCTTTGCATTCTTTTGCTCATGGATTATTTTCACAGGACTTGATAACTGAAGCCAGTTCTGATAAATACTCTAAGACAAAGATTTGTGCTCTGAAAAGTGACAAATTTGTGCTCTGATTTTCATCTTCAGTCGGAAAGGAGGGGTAATGTGCTCTGAGCACAGACAGCTTGGAGAATTGCATCTTTCCCCCTCAAGCTGTGCATTTAAAGGTCCTTAGGAGATTATATAAAATATGTTGACAGTTTGTGAAACACAGCAATACTGCAGATTCATCTGCCATGTAGACAAATCTTTATTTCCAACAATTATCAAGTCATTATAGTCAGGCAAGTTTAAAAAGCTGTGGAGTTCTCACTTATTGTGCATGTTCAGCTGAAATTATTAATTTCAAACTGAAGTTTCTAGAATTCCCACCTCAGAGGACTGGAAACAGCCCTTCAGACTCCTTGGTGAGCCATGTTGGTCTAAATTCAGACTGAAAATATGCTGCAACTATAATGTTATTGATTCTTTATTGCAGGTATTAATCTTTTCCTTTAGCAGTAAATAGCAAACATAGAAGCAGGAAGAATAGGATGTGCTTCCCAATGGAAAACTGAGTAATTAAATTTTGAACTGTAACTACTGGATGTGTATACTTTATATGAGTACCCTGCTTTTATCGTGACTTTTTTTTTTCCAGCAAAATCCAAGCTGTATTTTAGGTAGAAAAGAGTGAACTCCCTTGGTGTAGTTACAGATTTTTACTCAACTTATGGCTTTGGGAGGCTGACTCATATTGACATTCAGTTTCCACTAGGAAAAGAATTGGTAAAAAGAAGGAAGGATGCAAGAAACAGAAGACTTTTTCCTGTGTATGGGTGTAAAACCAGAAGAGAAGTGAAAAATAAACATAGGGCGATAGGATTTTCAGCAAACTGAAGCCTCAGGTTTGATTTTATTCACATTTAGGCTGAAAAAAATGTTTCTCCTCATTTTCAGAATTGCTCAGCACTTTCCAAATTCACTCTGAGTGATCTGAGCTCTGTGCTTCTGGAAATCCAGGTACTTATTTTACCTTAAATATGGACAAGAGACCAATTATGGCTCTTTTATTTTAGTCTGGGCCTAAGTGCACGACATACCATCATAGCATATTCAGTGAATCTCTAGCTCATGGAATATATTCTTCTCTCCCCTAAGACACTTATAAAGCTGATATAAAGCCCTCAGCCTGGAGGAAAGGTTTGAGTTATCCTTGCTGTGGCAGGAGGGTTTTGTGAGCTGCAGGATCCCTTGGAAGGTGAGCAGTGTCCAGCCTGGCACTGTCCTGCCCTCGGGAGGATCCGTGCGGTGACGATGCCGGGTGGGCAGAGGGGTCAGCACTCTGGGCTCCTGCACCTCGAGTGGCACTGAGGGTGCCATGCCCTGGACCAGACACTAACTGGGCAGGACTGGTGTAACTGGGGCTGTAAATCAGCTCTGGGTGTTGGGCGAGCACCGAGCATGACCTGAAATCTCTCCGGGGCAGGAGCGGTGTTGGCACAATTTGAAGAAGTGCAGCTGGGGAGATTCTCTCCATTCTGATGGACAGATTCAGGACAACTGTACCTTTCTTCTGGTGCCGGATCCAAGGCTTTCCAGCAGGGTGTGACACCAGTGGTGACAGGTGACAGCTGGATTTACCTGCCCCTTTGAATGAGGCCTCATGCTGAGGCCTTCTGCACAGCAAGCCTGAGTCACTGATGCTCCTTGAGCCAGGAGACAGGTGGTGTCTTTATGGAAATGTCCAGACTATTACTTTTTAAAAATTTATTCAGATTTCCGTTAAAAATTTGGGGGTTCAGGATTAGGATTTTTTTTTCTGAAAAGTTGGGTTAGGCTCTTCTGGAGCCAGTTTTAGTTTCTGCTCTGTGCTGTTTCATTGCCATGGCCTGAGGTTTTCGTCAGCTGGGCAGGACACATCCCATGGCACATCTGACTAAAGAAATCTGAGAGAGGCTATTTGCAAGGGCTGCAACAACAGCACACAGGGAATGGCTGCCAGTGCCAGAGGGCAGGGCTGGATGGGATCTTGGGAATCAGGAATTGTGCCCTGGCAGGGTGGGCAGGCCCTGGCACAGGGTGCCCAGAGCAGCTGTGGCTGCCCCTGGATCCCTGGCAGTGCCCAAGGCCAGGCTGGACACTGGGGCTGGAGCAGCCTGGGACAGTGGGAGGTATCCCTGCCATGGCAGGGGTGGGGCTGGGATGAGCAGTAAGGTCCCTTCCCACCCAAACAAGTCTATGATTCCATGATTATGATTCTGTGAAATCTAGAACTACACTCTAGAAGTACCCTGGAACAGTTTTTTTTTCTTCATCATCCTCTATCCCAAGAAATCTACATCTTGCAGTGGAAGAAAAAGAAACAGTGATCTTCAGCTGGTGACATTTCAATACAGATTCATGTTTCCAGTGTGAATAATTATATTTATTTGATGAATACAGTGTGACATGGGAGTTTCCTGCTAATAAATTTGTTCCGAGATCAGAAGAGACGTGTGAGGGAGAAGGGGATGCAATTTACAAATAATCTCTTTAATCATTAAGACAAACCCCAGGTTGCCCAGAGGATGCCCATAGGGAAAGTGAAAATATGAGTTTATGACAAAACCCTGAGCCATGCCAACGCAACATTCATCTTTATCTTTCTGGGATGAAATTTGGGGAGTTTCTGCTCTCAGAAACATGCCAGTATTTTGCTCCCATTCCTCTAGTTTCTTTCTGAAGAAAATAAAGGAACACTTAAGTATTTAAAAACCCAGAATTCTCTGCAGAAGAAATTTCTACATTCCTGTCTAGCTCACTTTTAATCGCTAAGTCAAGAACTCTTTAACACAATCCCCTGCCTGCATGCAATACAAATGAGAGAAGGCTGTGTTTGAAGCTTGTGGTACAGACAAAGCATAATAACACTGACTCTGTTGGTAGAACACATCATTTATTTTGCACATTATGCAGCATGTTAATTTTCACTGGAGCTGGAATTGACTCCTAAGTTTGAGCAAATGCACAATTTTCTGGATCGGTCAGTGATCATCCAGCCCGCACCTTGGGGACCAGCTCATGTTAATTGTGTGGGCAAAATACAAGGGTGCTCCCAGACTGGGTTTTCTTCTCTTCTGCTCCAGTGTGAATGAGGATTTCTGGCTCCCATGGAATAGGGAAAGAGAGTGGGGTCAGGGGGGATCTTGGGCAGGAATTGTTCCCTGGCAGGGTGGGCAGCCCCTGGCACAGGGTGCCCAGAGCAGCTGTGGCTGCCCCTGGATCCCTGGCAGTGCCCAAGGCCAGGCTGGACCCTGGGGGTGGAGCAGCCTGGGACAGTGGGAGGTGTCCCTGCACATGGCAGGAGTGGAGTGAGATCTTTAAGGTCCCTTCCAACCCAAATCATTCTATGATTTTCAATAATCCTGTGTCTGCAGACATTATTTTGATGCTTGACATAAATCAAAGTACATATATGAGTTAATATAGCAGCAGAAACTTTGCTCATTTATATATTGTTTTCATTATAGTTTGGCACCTTTTGTTCCTCTCCACGCTTTCCATTTTTGGGCTGAATTTCTTTAGCACACATCAATATGTGGGAGTTCCTTTAAAAACTCCTCATCAAGAGAGTCTTGGTTATTAATGTGGAGATGGGGAGCTGAATGCAGGGAACTGGTGCCAGGAATGAGGGCAGGGCATGGCTGTGCTGCCCTGCATCCTTGCAGGATGGCAGCTCACACCTGTGTTTTCCTCCAGTGCCACAGAACTGGAAGAAAAAGTTCCCAAAGCTGCCCTGACGTGAGATGCATGGCAGAACGCGGCTTCCACCCTTGGCTCTACCAGCCTGCAGAGCTATAAATCAAACTCTGAGCCTAAAAAGCCCAGAGCTTTAGATTTATTCTACAGCATCCAAAATATAGTTTGATTATTTGTAAACAGCTGCGTAGAAATAGTAAGCAGCTTTCAGAGTTAGACATGGTACATCTGAGATATTTAAAAAATATACTTTAAAAATATATTAGCCATACATGAAACTGGCTAATACCTGCAGCACTGTATTTTATCATCAAAGCAAATGGGCTTGAAGTCAAATTAGTCACTTATTTTGTTGTCATCTCTGCTCATTCATGGGAAAAACATAGAAATGAAGAAAAATTGTGCTAAAAGGTAATGTTTATTTAAGTAAATGTGTGCTAGTGTATACTTTAGGCTATGCAAGTAAGAACTTTGCTGTGTTTGTGTAGAAACTTAATCAAGATACTTCCTTCAAATTAATTTATCTTCTTTGAACAGAATATAGTGTTTGAGGTATTGGAGGCCTCATGTCTCTGCTTCAGATGGTACCAGACCTTGTGTACCTCTTGTGGCTTTGCACGGCTTTGTTTGACCTGGAATTCACTGACCCTTTGAGAAAACATTCTGTTCTTATTTTTCCAGCACGGGATGAGCTTAGCGTAACTGTACTAAACTTTATCTTCAGTTTCAAAATGAGTTACTATTGCTGTGTTGGAGGAAAAAAAGGAGCAAGATCAGGAAATGACTCTGGTTTAAGAGGGTTTTTACAGGTGCCTTCAGGAGTGATTTAAGCATTGTGAGTTCCAATTGCCTGGTGTGGTTTCTGTCCCTGAGGGAGGTGTGTGCAGTGTTTTGCTCTCTGCCCAGTCTCTGTTTCTGCGGGAGGAGCAGCCTGGTTTGGGAGCACCAAGCTGGAATTCCTGCTGCCCCTCCAGGCCTGGCAGAACCACTGAAGGGAACAGCCCAGTGCCAACCCAGTGACACCGCTTTGGAGTCCTAACAGGGCAATTCTTGTGCAAAATTCTGAAAACTCATTTAGTCAGACCATTTTGTGGGGACTTCTCTTGGGTTTGATTTGGGGGTTTGATTTTTCTTGGTTGCACCAGAAGTTCCTTCATCTACATGGAAAAACTTTGTATCCAGAGGGGACACTGAGCAGCTGGGTCATCGCCTGAATCCCAAGGGGATGATTTCAATTTAGGGAGGGAATGAGAGAAAGAGGGAAGGAGAGAAGGAGGGAGGGAGGGACGGAGGGAAGGAAGGAAGGAGGGAAGGAAGGGGGAAAGGAAGGGGGGAAGGAAGGAAGGAAGGAAGGAATTTCAATTTAGGAAATGTCAACAGCAGCTCCCCTCTTAAAGACTTGCAATACAAACAGAACTTTATAAGCAAAAAAAAAAAGTTTTTTCTTTTCTTGGTGAAGGGCACAAGAAATAAACAGTAGGAGTAAAGGTTGATGAAAACAACTATGGATTGCTCTTATTGCCATTCTTTATTGATTTAGGTGTTGTCCAAAAAGACCAGTTAGATTTAGACCCCTCCTGTTTTAGACCCTATAAAAACCAGAATGAGTTTCCCAGCTTTTTCTCAGCTGTGCATGCATTGTCAGTGCATTGCTGCAGAGAGGCTGCATTCCCAACACAGACAAAGCAGGAAATGTGTTTGTGATTCTGCTCTGGAATCTGTGTGGCTGCATTTCTTTCTGCTGCTGGGTTCACCTCTGCACAGCAGAGAGGCACGTCCAGAGCTGCTCTGGCACTTTTCTGCATTGGGCATTATCTCCTCAACAGCAACAGTAATTAGACTACATTTAGAATGTACAGAGTGGTGAATTTAAGTTTTCAAAACAAGCTTGTGCTGGAGTTATGCACACAAGAATGCCTTAAATTGAGTATTGAAAGAAAAGAGAAATGGACTAAATCACTTCTAATTTTCTGGTGGGAAAAGACTGTAAAATATGCTAAAGAATACAAATAGGCAGAAAAATACTATTGTAAGTTTGGATTCAGACTTGATCTCATTTCTGGTCCAGCTGTAAGACAGAGAAGAATAGAATTTTCATCAGATTTCATACAGTCTTGACTGTGTCACTGTGATGCTCCTGCTGTAATATTGGAACAGTTTCCTTTAGTCTATTCTCAAAAGAGTTTAAAATTTTTTTTTTTTGGAAAATACAGAGAAACCCAGCCTCATTCAAAGACATGTCTTAGATGGGACACCACCTTTTTTGGTTGTTTGTAGCATTTATTGCACTCATTTTGTTTATTATTATTATTGTTCTAATTTGATTTTCCATAAGGGTTCACAATAGATAACATATAGATCAGGCAATGTCTTCTCAGTGTAATTTTTATTTTGTTCACAGTTTTGCCACCTTTCATGCAGCAAATCCAAGCAGTCACTTGAATGGAATAGAAAGTCTGGATTGCTCCAATGATTTTAATACTGGAAAAGTAAGGAAGTATAAGATAAACTCACCCTTTTTATTTAAGACGCTTTAAATTATAACTGAATTGGTGGGAAAGGCCGATCTTCTTGGAGAACCTGTGACTACAGAACTCCTCAGGGGCAGTGTCTCCACACACAGAGGTCTGTAGGCATTTTTCTACCCTTCCAAAATAACCTCTATAAATCATGTCATTAAGAAACTGTCTCAGACTAATAAAAATAGCTTCCATTCTTAAATCACAGTTAGTTTGGAAATCGGAAGGAATAATGGTCTCGTGTTTCCTGCAGTAGGTAAAGCTGCAAAGCAAACACTGAACAAATGAGGCTCGTGGCTCCTGTTGGCAAAGCTGTGCCAGAGGGCTGGAGCCAGGGAGTGGCAGATCCATCTTCCCTGAAAGGCAATTCCTCGCTGCTCTTTATGGTAGCAGATATTAAATATTCTTTGTTTTGCCAGTCATATCTTTTAGAAGTCATAAATTGCTTTATCTAAGTAATTAGGTTAGTTTTAGGTAAGAGGGATCTAAATTATGGATCTTTTTATTCTGCTTTTATTTTTGAAGGCAGAGGTGAAGGATAATTTTATTTTACCTTTTTAGAGAAATAAGGCTTGCTTTGCTGAGAAAAGCTGAGGCTGTGAGAAGAACATGCATTGTGTCAAAATTTGCGATAACGTAATGAGCTCTCATTAACACTGCATTCCACCCAAAAGTTTCCTCCTCTTCCTCACAGCTTTTCATACGAGCAGTTTCCCCCAGTACCATTAGGGACTATAGTACCTAACTTTAAAATGACAGATTCATTCAGAGACATGGTCCTGAGAGTTCTACGTACCCATTATCTAAAACAAATAAATTTCCTTCTTATTTCCATGGCCAGAAAAGTAGAGACCCACAATTGCATCTTGCAAAAATGGTAAGGTTTTTGGTTTTTTAAGAGGGGAAAGCTTTTCTAATGTACAGATTCCTCAGAATGTGTGTGATATTTAAAGAGAAAATGTTAACTAAATTCTTGCAAGAGCTTTCAACGGGATTTCTATGGAAAAAAAGCGCCAAGCCCCCAATAATTTGAAAGGGCATTTAAATAAAGATGGGGATTATCAAATTTTTTTTTTAAAGAGAGTCATTCTAGTTATTTTCTGCCAACCCATCATCAAAACCCCACCAAATCAGAGGAGTTAAAATTATATTAATCTCTATGAAGACACAGGGACTGCGTGCACATTTAGATGGCTGTGGTCTGTTTATTCAGGTCTTAGGAAGCACAGAAAATTGAGTTTGCAGTGGGGCAGGCAGCGTGTGTGGGTGGAGAGTGGATGGGAGTGAAAGGGGAAGTGGGAGAGCGCTGGTTGCATTATAAATGTTTCAGCAGGAGGTATTTGGAATGGCTCCCTCACTTGCATGTTGTTAAATCAGGAGGGAGTTCTGCTGCATCCCAAATGAGTGCTAATGAAACCTTTATTCCCAGCATCATCGTGGATCCTGCATATGCTACATATGAGGTGGGAAAAACTCAAATTAAAATTGAGGGAGAGGGGGAACATGCGAGAGAGAGGCAGAAAGGTTTAATCAGCATGGGGTTGGGAGGGGTGCCTTACTCACAAAAGCAAAGCTGAATTTATTAATTCACTTTTTTTTCTCTCCCTTTGAGCCCTCAGTCTTGGCACTCACTGGAGAACAGGGGCTTATGGGCACAGGCTGCAAAAATAGTCTCAATAATCTATTTTAAAACTCCTTTTCATCTTTCAATAAATACATTTTTGACAGTATATATGAGATGATTCAGGGTACAAAAGTCTTACCAATACTTGTTTCGAGTTTTTTGCATTTCTCACCCCTATTTTTGCAGTCTTTTGAGTGCTTTTGAACTCTCATATCTGAGCCTTGACCTTTAATCAAGCCAATGAAAATAAAAACCTCTTTCTAAGAGGGAACACTTCTTTCTCCACTTTCACCTCTCCACCACTAAACACTTTTCCCCTCTCCCTGGATGTATCATTTGCTCATCCCTCCCAAAGTTCCAGCACCTGGACACTGCAATTTTGGGATGGTGAGGTTGGGGTTGTACTCCCAGGGTGACCTAAGGCTGCAGGGGCTCCCCCAGGTTCATGGAATGCACCTGGAGCTATTGCAGCTCATTTGGTAGAAATACAAAGATTTCTGCTTTCTCAGCCTTTCCAAGGTCAGCACAATTTCCAGTCATGCTGCCTTACAAATCAATAAGCATGTAGAATACTTTAAAAACCAGGCTAAGATCTATAGTTATGAATCATTTGCCTGGTTTAGTGATAGAGCCACGTGCAGTGTGAGGTACCTGTGCCATCCTGAAGCGCCTGTCCTCACCCCTGCTTTGGGACGTGTTTGTGCTCCTCTCTGCCTCTGTCTGCCTCATTCTGTTTGGTCTGTCTGGGTAGGAACAGAGGAAACAGCAGCAGTGGGATCCTTTAGTGCAGTGCCTGAATTCTGATTTTCCAACTAGAAATAGGCAGAAACAGTCTTTAATAAAGGTGACTTTAATTACACTTCGAGATGGGCAGTAGCAGAGGGAGGGAGAGGACACCAAAGCACAAAGGGTTTGTGGTATTAGTGACAGGAGAAACAGTGCAAGTGTTTTATTCCCCATTAAGGTCATCTGTCATTATGTTCTTGCATCTATTGACCTGGAGCCTTGGAAGAAGAATCTTTCAGATTCCACAAGGAGGGGTCACGTGGCATGGAGAAGGAGATTTTCTCCTGTGCCTTTTCCTCTTCATGACCTGATGCTTTCTCTCAGCAGGAGAAATTCCTCACCTCACTTTCTCCTGTGTGCCTAAAATGGGGGCTCTAAAAACACACCCTGCCCCCACAAAACCATACCTTATCTGCAAAGAATAAATAAAACCCAGATAGGAGGTCCAGAAGATTTGTTCCTATACCCAAAAAAGCAAAAAGCATCACCTTTTGTTGTTGTTGTTGTTTGTTTGTTTGTTTGTTTTGTTTTGTGGTTGTTCTGCTTGAATATATTTTCTCTGATACATGGATAACAGGGAGAAAAAAATCAAATCATGGAAAAATAAATGAAAATTTTCCATGCCATAAATCTTCCCTTTTTCTCTATTTACTGGAATAGAAAATTGGCTGGAAGTTAAAATGTAGTGTTTGTGTGCCTCTGAACCTCTCCTTCTAATGTAAGAAGTGAAATTTTCCTAATTTCTTAGGTTTTGGTGATGGGTTGGGAGAAAATAATTAGAATGAGTCTACTTTAAAAAATCTGATAACCCTCATTTTTATTTAAATGCCCTTACAAATTATTGGGAGTTTGGCTATTTTTTCTCATAGAAATAAGGTTTATAGAAAAAAGGCTTTGCATGACTTTGGTTTTCATAACATGAAGGTCAAACAATTCAGAATAGAAACAATAATATGCTTTAAAAATTGACCCGTGAAAGTGTATTTAAGTTGGGTCTGGAAAACTGCCCTTCAAAGCTCCTTCCCAAGTAAACTTGCAATGACATTTCAAAAACAGAATGTGGATACCTGTAACTGTGGGCAATTTTTGGATTGTTTCTACTAATTTGGCAACCACACGCAAAATATGTGTTACACAAATCAAACTCCAGTAATTTACTATCCAGGTGCCTGATCTTGTAACAGCCAACACGCTGAGAAACATTTGAGGATATTCAGTTCAGTTTTATATATGTTCTGTATTGCTTTTTCTATTACTTTGATTGCTGATCTTACTTCCCAAGGCTTTTAACAATGAGAGAGATAAAGCTGCTGGCCTGTTAAGGCACAAGGAATTGAAATGTCAGAGTAATTTGATGTCAAGGGGTCATTCAGTTAAGAATTAATGTTTCATCATAGTTTTGTATCTTTTTTATTATTATTATTTTTCATAAAGAAACAAAGCGTGTTGCCTATCTGGGCTCAAGTGTCTGGACAAGATAAATGTCCTGCCTGTGTGGATATAACACCTACAATAACAGGGACAGGAAGGGAAAACCCCTGGGAAGTCGTGTCGGGGTCAGCTGTGCCTTGGTCCCTGGCAGGCCCCATGAATGAGGGGTGAGCACAGCTCATCCTGGTGAGCAGAGAGCCCAGGGGTGCTCAGGAGCCACAGCACAGCTGAGATGCTGTCCCCAGAGCTCTCCTGAGGCCTGGCACAGGGGATTTGTGTGGCAAGTTCACCCTCAGCTTTCTTGGAATGTATAAAGTCAGTGGTTATTTTTTAGAGGTGTGGGTGAGGGGGAGTGGGTTTTGATAGAAAACGGGAAAGAAAGAAGTCTTTAATTAACCTTCTCTGGATGTTCTTTGGCCTTTGTCTTGAGCTCTTTTCTCCATTATAGCAGATTACCTGATAATTAGGTAGTATATAAATATAAAGAATACTTCCTGAATATATTAAATAATGTGTTGGGAACATGCAAATCCCCACAGTGATGGAGATCTGGTGGGGGATAAAAATCCCCATTTCTGATGGACTGTGCAGAGGTGTGGAGGAGCTCACATGCAGAGAAAGCTCTGTGCTGAGAGCACAGGGAACCCAAAACACCCAATTCCCGGGGGCATTGTGCTTTTGCCTGCTGCTAGCCTAGTCACTCTGTGTGTGGAGTGCCTGAATCCTGGGGAGGAATTACTTGTCATCAGCTCCCATTAGTAATTATCTTCCTGCTGCATGCTAGATAAAAAATTGAAGATGCTCTGTTGAATATCTGGTGGATTGTTATTTAATATATATGTATTTAAAGACAAAGTGTAGCTGTGGGTGAATCCATGAGTCTACTGGCCCTACAAAGACATATCCATGTCCATACCAGCCCATGTCCATGTTTCATTTTTAGCACTTTGGGAGTGATTTCACCATGAATTTCTTCTACTGTTGCCCTCTGGATTGGGTTCTTTAAATACAGACCTTACTAAATTTTCTTTTTATTTTCCCCCCTCTGCATTTCTAAGCATTTTCAGACTGAAACCCTTATGCCATGATTTCTGGAGGAAATACCATGTATTGATCCAGAGTCATGTGGCCTGTTGTGGCTGACATTGTTTTATTGCCTGGGTTTAATGGTTTTTATTGGTTAAAGCTTTTAGTCTCAAGGCCCAGCAGTTACAAGGAAGCAGTGAGTGTCTTGTGGCTGTACGAAGGGTATTAACCTGTCTGCTTTAACTGCCAGCTCATTCCTCTGGAGGCATCATGTTTGTCAGATCATTTTTCAGCTGTACCACACGGGCCTGGGTGTGATACTCATTCTCCCTGTAACAAGTTCTTTAATTAATTTATAGACGGGACTGAGGAATTCCATGTTGTTGCTTACTATTGTTATTACCTTTAAAATTTTTTTTGTTTAAATCTTCATTTTGCCAATCTTTGTTTTTTTTCATGGCAGGGTTTGTTCTGCACCGGATAAAACCTTGTTAGGATGGAGCTCTGAGGGTTACAGGGTTCTGCTCTGGTTTAGGTGGGCACAGCAGGACTGGAGGGATGGTAGGAGCCAGTGGAATTTCTTTGGTTGTTACTGACTTCCAGCTCAGCTTCCAGCTGCTTCCAAGACTTCCTGGAGCCAAGGCAATCCCAGAGCTATCCCGTGGTTTGTGTGAAGGTGGATTGTGATGAGACCTCAAACTTCCCAAGGTTCTGGTTTCCCAAGTTAGGGGCTGTTCAACCTGGAGAAGAGAAGGTTCTGTGGAGACCTCACAGCACCTTCCAGCAGGAAGCTGCAGAGGAACTTTTCATCAGGAACTGGAGTGACAGGACAAGGGGAACGGGTTCACACTGAGGGCAGGGCTGGATGGGCTCTTGGGAATCAGGAATAGGCCCCTGGCAGGGTGGGCAGGCCCTGGCACAGGTGCCCAGAGCAGCTGTGGCTGCCCCTGGATCCCTGGCAGTGCCCAAGGCCAGGCTGGACACTGGGGCTGGAGCAGCCTGGGACAGGGGAGGTGTCTCTGCCATGGCAGGGGTGGCTTTAAAGTCCCTCCCTCCCAAAGCACTCTGTGATCCCGTGCTCAGGTGTATTTTCCTCTCCTCCAGAGCTGAAGTCCCACATTTCTGGCTCTCTCAGAGCTGGGTGCCCTTGGGACCCCCGTGAGCCCAGGCTGTGACAGAACACCCGAGGAACTGTCCCTGGCAGTTCCTGTGGCTGGAAAACATTGCTGAGGGGAAGAGCAGGGAAGGATTTTTTTCATCTTTTGTTTTCTGCCTCCTTTTAGCTCCTGTCAGTCACCTTTATCAGGCCAGGGTATTTATAAGGCACGTCTCACCTCAGGATCTAAATGACACAGGCCTCCCATGGAAGACAGCTTAGATAAAATAACTTTGTGTAATAATGAACTGACAAACTGCAGTGTCCTCAGATGGGAATTCATTTGGGACAGTGAATACATCCCATAGCATTTAACTCTTAATATATAAACTCAATTGTAAATATTTATGCTCTACACTATAACATGGAGTTCTGGCACATTGTCCATAAAATCTTGATATTTTTAGACAAGTAGAATTTAATTTTCATATATTTCATGCAACTATATTTTTAATCAGTTTTCTACTGAACTGTGTGCTGAACTGCAGCAGGAATAAAGTAAATATTAATGAAAATACATTTGAAATAGTATTTTAATTATTAAGATGTGCTGGAATATTATATATACAGAAATATTCATGGCTAAATCCTAAACTGATACTGCAAGATAAATTTCCAGAGCCTCAATTAGCAGACGACCAGTGGAAGTATGAAAGGTTTGGGAGAGCAAATGTTCTCCTGTAGGTATAAGGTGTTGTGGGTAGAAGCATTTTTGAGAGTGCTGCTAGGGTATCACTGAAATGTTACTTTCTGCAGCACTAAAATTCATCACCAGAATTCTATTGCTCTTTTACACTCAGCTTGAATTACAGGGAGAAATATTTCAGTTTATCTCTAATAAAATACCTGATAATCATTCTAGTGGAAACCAGAATTATTCAGGAGTTGGAGGTTGCTGTAAAAGGAATATGGTATGTGTAAATTAAAGAACTCTTATCACATTCAAGTGTAAGTTCTTTAAAAAACCCTAAATGTGTGTGTTTTAGCCACAGGTTCTGGCTCATAGCCCTTAATTGTGCTGAAAGCTGGTCCCAGAAGTGCTGCTTGATGTATCTGTAGTGAACATACAAATAAGAAATAGGTGCAATTTATTTAGTTAAAATCTAGAAATTAAGAGAAGTGAAAACAAGTTAGAAATTTTCTGGGTTTGATGGGAAAAGCTAAAAAAGCAAAAAACTGTGGGTCTTGGGGGAGGATTTTTGGTTGCTTACACTGAGTCCATTTCATATATTTGAGTGTTCTGCAGGTACAAATACTGCCAGTCGCTGAGAGCTTCAATTTATCCCATCTCATGAGCTCTAAATCTGAAAAGGTGACAAAAATGGCTGTTGCAATGAGTTCTTTCACAGTGTCATGCCAGCCCTAAAATCGAGAGCATCTATTACACATGCACCATGCTCTGAGCAAGTAGGAAACATGTTCTAGTCCTAAAAAAAAGTTCAATATTTTTCATCTGCAGTTGGGTTTCTACTGTCAGCAAAAAAACCCAAACAAAAACCCGACCATGGATGCAGTTGTGTATTTATGAGCAAGATTTATCTCTAAACAGATTTGTAACTAAAAACAGAAATATCTTTTTATGGGAGACAGCTGGTTTGGAGATTAAAGAAACCCAGCAAGGGAGGGGAGTTCAAATTAACAAACATTCCTAGACAAGGAATGCCTGTAAGCATTAGCAAGCTTTTAGCTTGCGACCTAAAAACATATCTAATCTCATCCATGGGACTGCACTGATGGCTTTCGCTTGGTCATTTGCTGATAGAGAAATCTTTGAAAAGCCCAGAGTGGAGCCATAACTCTTGGATATCTCTAAGTATCAGGCAGACCTTAAAAATCAGTGTCAGCCTAAAAATTTCCCATTATGCAATGGGTGTCGAGGAGTTAAACCTTAGAGAGCTCAAGTTTTTATTGGGACACACTTCTCTGAGTCTTTAGCAGCTTCTCTGAAAAATTCCAGATCCTGGAGCAGAGAATTGTCATCAGAGATGGTTTTTTTCCTAGAGAAAACAAAATTGTCTCCTTGAAGAGCCAAATATCTGAAATGAGCAGGCAGGAAGCAGCTTGTCCATGGTGTGTAAATCAGAATGTCATGTCAGTAACTGAACCCCCTTTTTGTCACAGGAAACTGCAGGACAATGTGTGTGATGTTCCTGTTGGTACCAAGGTGCCACCTGGGGCTGGGGCTCCCCAGCACATTTTTAATGGGATACAGAAAGGCAGATCTGCAAAACAAGGCATTGTTCTGTGCAGAGAGGTTTGAATAGCCAGAGCTTGAGTTATTTGACAAACCTCGTTGAACTTCTCTCAGAAAGTATACAGTAATATGTCAGTTAAAAATAGTTGGGTTATGCCTGTGATATTGTATTCTGTCTTTGCTTGTTTAAATATTATTATTGGGAATGCTGCCAGTTTCTAACAGAACTATTGTTTGTTTTTAAATCGGTATCGTTACATTTGGAATTGTGTTCCTCCTTCAGTCTGGGTTGGTTTTTTATATGATTTTTCAAGTTTGTCTTATAAGGGCACATCTTCTGCTGGAGGAACACAGCTCAGATTTACTGTCTTCCAAGTGCACCAGAACAGAGTCTTATCTATGCTCAGAAAATTCACAGAAATATTTAGGCCAAGGAGAGAAGCAAAGTACCAGCTTTCTTAATGCCAACTGCTTTGAAGCCTTTTTTTTTTTTTTTTTAAGCTTTACCCAATGCATGATTATGCTTTTGTGCTATATCTCATAAATATCCCTTTAAAATTGAAGGGTGGAAAATCCTGTCCTCGGTCCAGTTAGTTAAATCCAAGTTTCACAGTATCCATATTTTCATCTCTTTTGCTTGACTTGTTTACAAACCCCAAGTTTGCTCAGAAAGAATGAAGAGAATAAGGGAGATTAAAATTAACTTTGATAATTAATATATGTGTGAAAGGAGTGGAATGGCCAGGATGGGACTTTTTTTATGTCACAGGGAAGCACTTGAAGAAAATTTTGAAGGAAATTTGTATTTGTGCTTGACCCCAGCCTCCTCCAAGGGCTTTTGAGTACTGATATTTGGCCACAAAATGTGTCTCAGTTCAGGGGATGCAGGTGGAGATGAACAGAAATGAGTTGAGATACTCAGTTCCCTGGTTTCCTGTCTGTGTTTCACTTCTGTGATGTTATTTCACCTGCTCCACTCAGATTCCAGGTACTGCGTGGGGGATATTCTATGTCTGACTTCCGTATTTCTCAGCAGAGATCTCGTTGAAGACTTGCAAAATCAAATCTCAAAAAAATATATTGGGACTAATTTGGTATTGTCCTCAACACGAATAGGCTCTGGGCCATTGCTGGTTACTGCCTTTTAGATAGAACAATAAACTGTGGGACTGGTGAAAAACATGCAAATTAAATTTTAAAGTGGAAAAGTTGCAAAATCCTTAAACTGTGTTTTAGAGAATCAGAGATCCCATGCAGATTTTGTTTGTTTGTTTGTTTGTTTGAATTGGGTTTTTTAAAGTGAGTTATTAAAAAATATTTAGCTACTTAAATATATTTTAAAGATATTTTGTTCCCTGCAGGATTGGAACTTAAACATTTTAGGGGTTAAATATGGAATTTTAGAGCTCTTCTGTTTGCTTTTTAAAGTCGATTGAGTGCAGGTGCCTGTAGCAATTTATGCTTTCACCTTCCTAGATGCAATTATGTACATAGATTACTAAATCAGAATCCTGGCTCTGAATATCTGTTTCTTTCAGTGCTTTGTGAGAGTATCATCAGTTTAGATCTTTCTCACACATGTTCCTGATTATATCCTAAAGAGGAAACATTTTTCAAATTCATAAGTTTAAAAAAATAAGGGGGAAACTGTATCTGGTTCTTGAACTTAAGCAAGTAACATGAGAATCTTTCTATTTTGACTGGAGTTCTTCCTTCATTATGTGCCATTCTAATCTCAAACACATTTTTATTGCCCTCAAAGTGACATTCTTTTAGCATGTGCTTGGGTGGAGAGCTACAAAAAGACTCAGATACATTCTGACGGCACAAACTTTTTTTACATAAAAATAATGTGGGTGATTATTCCATATATTCATGCTGGGATTATTGTCCTTTCCCTACTTCTTTCTGTCAGTTTTCCAGCCATAAAAATTGACATGGAAGGGATGCATACATTGTTTGATGCATTTTTCTGTTGTACTAAGATTTTCACTGGATGTTTAAAAATTAGATTTGTTGGTATGGTGGAGTTTTTTCTGGGTTTGTTTTGTTGATTTGATTTCTTTCATTTGTATTTATGCCACATTAAGTAATCTTGGCAAGTCAAATCTTAGAGATTTCTGTAGACAGCACATAAATCCTGGTTTTATTAATTCTAAGAACTCACCTTGAAGGCATTCTGGTGCATTCTTTTGTTCAGAAATAAAGAGATTTTGGATTGGAAAAAAGTCAAAATGGGTTATTTTTCATAAAAAGACATAAGCTAAACCTTTCCTTTGAGCAGTATTCATTTTTGCAGTGTGAATGGCCTCTGACTGACTACTCCACACCACTCACCCCCTTTATTGGAATATTCATATTGAAAGTATCAGCCATAAAGCCATAAGGAAGTAGATTTAATAGGTATTTTAATATATTATAATTAATAAACCTCTTTTGCCATCCTGTGTCATGAAAAAAAGAAAAAAAGAAAAAGAAAAAGAAAAAGAAAAAGAAAAAGAAAAAGAAAAAGAAAAAGAAAAAGAAAAAGAAAAAGAAAAAGAAAAAGAAAAAGAAGAAAAAAAGCGAGTCAAGGAGCACATGGAGGAATTTCCTCCTGCAGCACAGGCATTTATGAAGATGTACACGTCTATAAAGATTGGAGAGGAAGTAAATAGAAGTGGTTTTAATTTCAGGATTAGCTGGAACCATCAGATTTTCTGTTTGACCTTTTATGTGCAATAACTCTTTTCCTTTTCTGTGCTGGGCCCATGATGTGAGGGAGGCAATAGTGCCTGAACAGGAGCAGACCTAGATGGGAGAAGATGAAGGTTCCTTTCCTTAATTACTGCTGTCTTCAATTAGCCAGCACAAACCCATGGTTTGGGATTTGTCTGATTTCAGCAGGGTTTGTGCCAGGTATGTTTAGGATTTCCCTGGAAGGTTTTCTGTCTGTGAGTTCTCCATGTTTGCCAGAGAATTTATGCTGTAAAAACCAGCATTTGTTCTGTCACACCCTCCAGTTGTCATGGGAAGTCCCTGCTGTCACTGGGACATGAAGAGCAGTTGGGTGGTGCAGTTCCAGCTACAAACCAACCCCTAAATTCCAGTGTTGCTCCCATGTTTCCTGTCTTTCTGCAGGGGCTGGTCAGGATAAAGTTTCCCAAGTCACCTCTTTGTGCTGTCTCGTCTGCCGGGGCTCACACTGTTTCCAGCAAGGACAGTCAGCTTAATTTAACTTTGTAATAGCATTCCTGCGAGTGAAATTCATGGATTTCCTTAAAATGAAGAGCCAGCAGAAAGATTCTTATTTAATTTCAGTTTGATTTCTCTGCAGCTTGTTTTAAATGTTAATGTTAATATCTTTAATGCTTTCCGGCGTTTTTGCTGGTTCTTTCTTAGCAACCATAATACTCAGAGTTATTAATTCTGTTAAGGTGATGTTTATACTCTGCAGAACTGAAATCATAAAAGTCCCTGGTAATAGGTAATATAATAGGATATCCAGAATTACAACAAAACTGAGAAGTAGGCGTGTTATTTTTTAATTTAAGCTTGTACTTGTTCCTCTCTTTGGCAGGGCTACATCAGCACCAGTGTTCTGGTACTTTTGTGTCACCTTATCAGTGAGACGCCCAAGGACTTTATGAAATTCTTATTTATTTGTTGAAGGATACAGTGAACTGAAGAGTTGCTGTCATGCAACCAGGTCTAGAGTTCTGCACAAATCCAAAATAAGGCTTTGGCAGGAAAATGGAATTAAGTGTCTTTACCTTTATCTCCACAGTGTTGATCCAGTCACTCCTTACTGTCTGTCGTGTAAATATGTTAACACTGACATTTAGAATGGCTTGTTTTCCTTTGCTCTGCTCTATTCTTATCGTACCCTGGAATCTCTGTATTAATTATGCTCCTCCAATCTCATCTCCTTTGCTACCCCTGCAGATGTGCAGACATTGTCTTACTTCCAGTTCAGTCCTTTTGTTCCTGCTCCTTCTACAGATCCCTCGGAGCTGTTCATCACTGAGGGTCTCACTGCCTAGCACTGAAGTGTTTTTCAAATTTAAAGAAATAATTAGTACCAATAGAAAGCAATTCAAATAGCAGAGAACACATCCTTATCATGCTGGAAACATTAAGAAGTGATGTTAAAAAGAAGAAAACCTCCTGAGATTAATGCCAAAAGCAAGAAGATTATAGAGCACACTATAAAATTATTGCTGCTGCTCAATGGTTAGTTTAATGATGAACTGAAGGTTAAATTAGAGTAGTAGTAAAGTGGAAAGAAAGAAAGAAGGAAAAGAAGCTGAGACAAAGATGAAATGATAAAGTGGAATTATTTTATTGATAGCCTGGGTCAATTTTTTCCCCAGGAGACTTTATGAGATATGCTGTCATTGTCCATAATTGTCTCCTGCTACTGGAACAGTTTTTTCTCTCCTCTCACAGCCAGTTCTGCATCTACAATGTGCAATCCAACTTATTTCTCTATCGTATTTTCCATTCAAGGCATAACAAAATGGAAACATTTCATTTTTCCATGGCATTTCCGTTATGAATTTTCCCAGATGGAAGCACTGTCCCATCCAGCAGAAGTCCCAGATATGTAACCTGTGGATGGTTTGGGGTTGGGTTGCTGTATTGTGGTGAGTAAATCAACACCAACACACCACAGTTGGAGTCAGACTGACAGGAGATTTTAACCAAACTTTCCTTCACGGGATGTTTGAGTGTGTTCTGGTGAATATTTTAGTCCTTATAAATTCCTTAGTCAAAAGTTTGAGGAGTTTTTGGATTCCCTGGGGGAATCTGTGCTAAGACTTTAGCAAGTACAAACCCTCAAGGTGCCATAGAAGGTTTGAATCATGACTTGTGGGGCTGTTAATTCTCTTAAAAGCGTCCTTTCATACAAGAGAATTCAGAGAAGGAAAGTGGCCATGGCACAGCTTTTCCAGCCCCAGAGGCTGTGAGTAACTCAGGTCCCAGCACTGCCTGGCCAGAAGGATGGAGGAAAAATGGAATGCTGTAACCCTGGATAAGTGACTTAAAGTTGTCTGGTTGTTCAGGATAAGCTGAAATGGGATTGACTTTTCAAGGTAAAAATCAATTCCTTCAGTATTCCTGAAGCAGGAAGATCAGGGGGAAAGCCAAAGCAGAGCCCAGTCTCCCCACCTTCACTATAGAGAGCTCAGTAAAGGCTAGAAAAAAAGGAATAAAGGCTGTGGAAGAATTTATCCCAAAATCCTGTGAAACACTGTCAGAAAAAATGCTAGAAGGATCTGGTGTTTATTTCTGCATTCCACACCACATTACTTTTATTCTCCACAAAGGGAAAAACAGCACAGACATGACTGTGTGATTTACTAATGCAGATCATTAATTCTGCTGGCCATGACCTATTGGAATGTTTGACTTTAAACATTATCCAAATGTACTCTTGCAGTGTTCAAAGCATCTGTGGGGGACAGCAGAGCCAGTTCTCCTGCCAGAAGAGGTGGGAGTGTGTGAACACTGGGAAGAGCCTGGGGTGGAGTTAGTCCTGCTCCACAGCCCCCAGACCCTTCTCCAAAGAGCCACCAAGAGTGAACCTTAGCTAATGTTTTCTGAGACAAAGGAGCAATTTCAGCCACTCAGTTAGGGCTCTAAAGGAAGAGGAAAAGCTCCAAATCTTCCACACGCTCCATGTTTCCATCTGGGAATACATATTCCTGTAAATTTCTGTTGGCTAAGTGAACATAATAACTAAAAATCAAGCAGAAAGTGCATTCTGATATGTTTAATTTAACAGTAAATAAAAACCCTAGTTTGAAAGCAAACATTTCTGCTTGAAAGTGATAGTTTAAGGTGAACCAGAACAGAATAGGCCCTAGGAGTCCTTATACAATATTTTCTGTATCTCCAGATGGTTGTGCTTAATGATACAAATAATCACGTTAACCTGCTCACTAAGTTATTACTGACAGGATGCTGCAACAATTAAACACTGAACTGGGTTCTCATGTTTTGCTTTTACAAGTCCAATGAATTTTGGTGCAATTTACACAGAATATTCTGGAGGAATTTTTTCCTACTTGAGGTTTGAGGTGAGTGATTTTGCTTTGTATTTGAAGTGTTCTTCCTGAATTTTTTTTTTTTCATCTAACAGGAAGACAAGGGCTAGTTATAGTGCCTTGGAAAATTGCCTACTTTTAAGATGAATGGCAATTAGCACCTTTTTGTTTTAGGATTTTTGTAATATCTCTCTTCTTTCACCTTTGTACTTTGCCTTGTAGCTATTATTCTCTGCTGTTTTTTACTGTATTTGATGTCTTGCCTAGGTTTCTTCTCTTTTGTGATTCAAACATCAAGTGTTTATGGTTTCTGTCGGTCACTTCAATGTTATATTCACACTAGATTGTTTCAGGCAGTCTGGACTTTGAAAAGAAGCAGCAATATGCAGCTTCCCCCTCTACCTTTCCTTTCACTTTATATTCTTTTTTTGGGCTTCCTGGACAGCATTTCAGATGAAATTTTATTGGAGGATCAACACTTATTTAGACTGATTTTTTATAATCATGTTGTGAACTGGAGAGGGATAAGGATCAACAGAAAGAACCAGAACATTTCTCTTTGCCAGGGCAAAAATGCAAATGAGTTAAGTGGTGACTTGAAGAACAGCAGCACAGGAAGAGAAATTGTGTTCTTAACCAGGGGAATGATCCAAATGAGTAGTCAGGGAGAGCAAATGGTGCTCTAAGCCACATCATTTTCCCTGTGAACCCTGCGGCCTTTTCATAGAGAGCTGGGAGTCTGCAAGCCAAGAACCCACTGAGGTTCTTATTCCCGGTTACAAGGATGGGAATCACAAGCAGTTGGCACCTCTGGCAGAGCTTCCTGCAAGTGGTGGGGTGGTGTCCTCTGATCCAGAGCTGTGGAGGGTGTCCCAGGTGTTGTGCCCTGGTCTCACAGGAGGCGAGCAGGGCTGGGGATGGATCTGTTCCCTGATTTGCTCTGATTCCAGGGAGGCAGGGTGGAGCAGTGTCTAACAGGCCATTTTGATGAACTGGCCAAGCTGCTTGTGAGAAATCTCATCAAGCCACCTGCAGTCTTGTTTTCACGATTCTCAGGAATTCATCGAGGTTACTGGGAAAATAACAGGATTAAAATAAGAACAGAGAGCCTGAGAAACTGTCCACAATGAATGTAAACCCTAGATACAGAAGATGCGACCTGATGATGGACATTTGACCAATTGGGTGTCCTAAAGGAGATGTACCTGCCTCCTGAGCAAGTGACTTTGCCAACAGAGGGGTGTGTGCCCACGTGGGCCGGAGACAGAATCGATAATTGCAGTTGTATTGTGAACAATAAACGGCTTCTGGTGAAATCACACTGGTTCGATATTCAGTGCCCCCATCCCCCTGCAGCAGGGCATAGATCGATTTGAGGAGTGTTCAAATTTTTGCATTGTCTTTGGGAATCACGTTTAGAAAGCTTTAAAGCAGTGCTTTCCTGTCAGCAGAGCCTTCAGCAGGCCAGCAGAGGCAGATTGTGGCAGACAGGTGCAGGTCTGCAGTGTGGAGCTGTGGAACTGAACCACCCCGGGAGCATAATCCTTGATTTCCCCCATCTGAGGGGTTTAGCACATTGATCACCACTTAGCAGCCAGGATTAGCACCGTGCTGATCATCCCTGAGCATGACGAGCAGCTCTGGCCAGTTTGCTCTGCTGGCTGGGCAGGGTCAGGAGGAAGAGCAGCCCCCACCCTTTGTTCATGGCTTTCGTGTCCTTTGATTTCCCCAAACCATCCTCTGCTGAGACATGAGAATGCTGATCATTGTTTCCCAAACCATCAGAAAAATGCAAGAGGAAAAGGAACTACTCCCAAACTACTCTGTTAGTCTATTAAAAGTAACAAACGTGTTGGTTTCCAGTGTGCTCTTATGCAAAGCTTCTCTGTATATCTGATATGTTGTTTCCACAAAGAATTACTGACACCTTGAATGCTATCAAGGCAAAATGAACCCATCATTCCTTCCAGGAATTTACATCAAAATGAAGCTCTTCCACCCCCCTATTGTAAGTAATACAGTAATCTACTCTTTCTACTCCCTTGGCTTTTTAAGCCTTTTTTAAAGAATTGTACAGTACAATACACTTGATTTAAACGAACTGTTTCTTGATAAAAACAAGAAGTCTGGTAGAGCTGTTCTGTAATTGTGTGATGTCAGAAATGATGGGCAGAATACTCTGCACATGAAAACTGGCACAGCTCCATTAACTTCAAAACTGTTCTGTGAGTTAACAGCAGAATTAAGAGCCAGAGGTGTAATTTGGCACAGGCCCTGGCACTGGTCAGCTGCAGAAGTTTGCAGGCTGGTTTGGGTTTAACTGGAGAAAGACAAGGAGACGCTTGATCCTCTCCAAGCAGGAACAAATTCCTTCAGCAGCAATCAATAAAAGTCACTTTTTTCCAGGAGACTTCCAGAATGTTTGAAAGAAATATTTTCTCTCTGCCCCAAAACTGTAACAAACAAATGCAAAGCAATTCAAGAGAGAAACAAAACGGAAAGGATAAGTTAATTATGATTTATAAATGTATTCACTTGTTGAATATTCTAATGAACCAAAGCAGGCATTTAATTTCAGGGCAATTCTGCTGAGGTGTGCTGTCAAAAACAGCACCTATGGAAAGAAAGTAACATCTGTCAGGTCGTGGCTTAAGATCAATAAAACATATAACCTTTTAACCACTGATGTCATTTGCTTACTTATAGATAAGTGAGTAAAAGTGACAGGTTACCAGCACAGCATAGCTGAACCTTGCAAAGAATCATTAATATTTCATCAGCAGAAACAACAGTGGCAAAAGGCAGAGCTTGGGCACATGGGGGCTCCTGCAAAGCTTCCCACAAATTCCTTCACCTGGGCAGATGCTGGCTGTGGAAATCCTGCTGCTGTGTCAGAAGGAATGAGTTGGTGTTGATGTATGGAACCACAATCTCTCCTTCAATAGCAGCACAGCCCTGTTATTTTAATGACACAGATGTCAAAGTGAGTCTGTGTTGCTTCCTAGAATGGCAAAAAAATCCCCAATCGTCAGCTAATACTGAAGAAATTTTGGAGATGTTCAGTGTAACTATGAAATTAAACTACTTGCTGTATTCAGGGGGATGTTAAAATAAGAATTATAATATATTATAATAATAAAAACTTAAAAAGAAATTAACTTTCCCTTTTGCATATTATGCATTTGCATATCTTTTTATTTTGGCACTCTGCAGCATTCTTTAGAACATTTGCATGAACTCAAAAGATGCAGATTATTTGCCCAGTGTCCAGGAGGGGAGGAGCTCTGGAATTGTCTGCCCGGTGTCCTGGAGGGGAGGAGCTCTGGAATTGTCTGCCCGGTGTCCTGGAGGGGAGGAGCTCCAGAGCCGGAGCTGCTACCCATGGAGGTGGATGCTGAAATGATGCTGCACCCTGTTAAGCTCTACTTCAGATCCGATTCTCAGTTTAGCAGAGCTGAGGCTGGGAGTGAAGGGTTTATTCCTGACAGTTTCCCTCCCTGGATGCAGGTTTGCATCTGATGGCAGCAGTGGCTTCCTGCTGGAATGAGTGAGGATTAAAATCCCGAATGAATTGCTGTGGAAAGTGCCCTTTCCTGAGGCACCGTGTTTGATGGCAATGATAACACCCCTCTGGATCATCGTGGTGATGCTTTGCATGTCTTTGGCATCTTTCATCTCAGGGTTTCAAAGTGTTTTACAAACGTAATGAGTCATGAATCACACCTCCTGTGAAATGGATGAATGACAAGTCTCCTTAGAACTGCCTTGTTTTCGAGACAAATTTTTAGGTTTTTTTAAGTTGAAGTTATGGCATTTTGTTGGTTGAGGTGGCAGTGCAAAAGTTTTTAATACACTGGCAAGCCTGTCGATCCATTAGATTAAATTTAATTAAAATTAGTCATTCTTCCCTTTCCCTGATGATGATCATCATTCTGTAGATTAAAATGGCTGGGAATCTGATTAGACTTCCAGGTTTTCTTTCCCCTTGCCACTGCTAATATTCCAAACTATTTCAAAAAATACTTTGGAAACACTTCTTTCTTTGGAGAAAAAGTCTTCATCTTTAGAAAGAAAATGTGTAATCCTTAGAGTTAGAGAACCACAAAATGGTTTGGGTTGGAAGGGACCACAAAGCCCATCCAGTGCCACCCCTGCCATGGGCAGGGACACCTCCCACTGTCCCAGGCTGCTCCAGCCCCAGTGCCCAGCCTGGCCTTGGGCATTGCCAGGGATCCAGGGGCAGCCACAGCTGCTCTGGGCACCCTGTGCCAGGGCCTGCCCACCCTGCCAGGGAACAATTCCTTCCAAGATCCAATCTAAACATCCCCTCTTTCAGTTTCTCTTCCATGCACTGAGTTGTTGTCTCTTCCCAGATCTCAGCCACCATCAGCACACTCAGGTCATCCCTGTATTTAATGGCTTTTCTGGGTTTTGCCCAGGAAATGCCTATTTCTGTCATTGGGGAAAGCTCTGTCTTGGACAAATGAACCAGTTCTTTTATTTCTGAGTGCAGCTCATGGATATTATAAACCAATGCAGTGCTTTTGTTTTCTGTGGAAGAACCATACTGCGGAGTTATAAACAACAGTTAATACTCAAATTTTCCTCTTATTTTCATACATTTCTTTAATTTGCTTGTTATACAGCATTTTGTAAAAATGGATTATCTAACCTCCTCTCTTTGCCATTTGCATGTACAAGTACTTGAAGAGCTGCTTTCAAGGACTTTGATTGCAATACAGCATTTTGACCCTCAATGAGTTTTTCTGTTAAGTCCATCCCAAAAATGCACAATGGAGTGATGACCTCATTATCTTGGACATGGTCTGCTTTTGATAGACCCTCACTTTGCCATCTTCATCAAGCCTCAGGTGCCTTGTAATCTGCAACACAAATAGGGTGACATTTGTGCTCAGTCTCGATCATATCTTTATAAATGTTTGGTTTTGCACATTTTAGCTGCTGCCTTTTCACATTTCACTGCCTTCTAGTTGTTTAATATGTATGGATATAGGTAAAAATAGGCTGTTCTTTTTTTTCTGGGAGTATGTAAATTGTAAAATTATATTTATTCTGGGTACATTAACATGAGAACCTATCCATGAGAACCATTCTGGGGAACAAAGGTCATGGAATTTTTTTTTTTATCAAACCAGTGAACTTCATAATTTACAAGTTCTGTTGAATATTTCTGTGCATGTCATTACCATATTACTTGTTACCAACATTTATAGGTGTTCCCATAAACCTTATTTTAACTGAGAACTGTTTTTTTCCACTTTGATAACTCAAAGAAACAATTTAATATTTTTTTCTGTTTGAAATTAAACTCCCAGAATTTATTTGTATTTGTATTTACTGTTGAACTAAATGTTCTAATCTGCTCAAAGACAGTTTTAAACATTTAGGTTTAAGAAATTTAGTTGCATTTCATTTTGATTTTTATTTAAATAATATTTCCACACATTTTTTTTTCTAAATATATGAAAATTATGTTTTGACTTATCTATAAGGTTTCCCTTCTCTGTTTGTCTCAATCCCATTTGCACACTGGATTTAATGTCAATTTACCAATAATTTGTTGCTAAAATTTCAGTTTAATATTTTGACTAGCAACAAAGAAACCTTCAAGTAAAAATATTATGGAAATGAACAATTTAAACAGAGGCTGACAAAAGGACATGCAAATTCAGGCCCAAACTGCACATGGCATTGAATACTTTGTGCTGAAAAGAATCATCCCTGTTGTTAATTGGGGTTTTAATTGGAAAAGCTGAAGTGCCAAATGCTTTGAGAGGTGAGATGCTGGGTGCCACGAGGGCTCTTTGATTTAGGACAGGGAGATGAAATGCACAGAGGCCATGGTTATAACTGCAAATAATGCAGAAATAATGACATTTAATGAATTACTCAGGAATGTCATGTGGGACATGCTTCAGTACCTGCCATATTCTTGTTAGGATTTTTATTATAATGAATGAAAAATTCCATTTTCTATTTTGTAGTGGCAGATTTGTTTCTAAAGAATGATGTTATATTGACATCTGAATACCTTCTTTGGCCTTTTACAGCAGGTTCTGCCCCCTTTTTGGGGGCAGATTTCATGCTGTAATTGCTCTGAGCAATAAAATTAGCTATTTTACTTGTGTGTGTATTTCAGTTCCATTTTTATTCTAGAAAAGGCACTAAATAATTGTATAAAATTTGATTTGGGTCACTGTTGCATCATAAAATACAAACAATTAAAAAAATCAATTGTGAATTAGAGAAGATGCTTTCTTTAAGGATTTTACTCAGCCAAATTTAAGGCCAGTAGAATTCAGGGACTTCTTCAAATTAGCCCATTATATAATGTTTCATGTTTAATGTATCATGTATGTGGTTTAGAGTATTTAAAATTATTCTCTTGGTATCTTTAAAATCTGCATACTTTAGTTACTACAGCGCATCCCTGAAGAGGATGATTTACAGTGCATGATTTTCAGGGTTAAAGGTACAAAAAAAATTGTATGTCTGCTTGTGTGTATTTTATTAAATTCTTTGGTGTACAGAACCATTACAGCTGGACTAAAAAAACATCTGTAGATCTGCTCAACTTGATTTCTGGTCAGCTTGTGCATGGGTGCATATGGAAATTTAAAAGACACACAATGCTCAGAACTGCACACATAATTTGAGAGTGAGGATTAAAATTTCTTCTTATATCTCTTACCATAGACAAGCACCAAACCAGGCTTCACTCTTTGTTTATCAGTTCTTTGGGGTTCTCATTTATCCAATAAAATTTATCAACCAAGCCTAGAACTTTCAAAGTATCAAAACATGGATATTGTGTCCTCTTATGGCAGATGAGAAATTAATTTGAGTGAAATGAAACTCATCCTCTGTTTCAAGAATTACAGATTGCATTGTTGCACTCCTCTTGATGATGCTCTGAGAGCTCCCTGCAAATTACACCTGCAGACACCCAAGAGCACAAGCTTCCAGGCCAAAATTAGTTTTTTCCATTAAATTCAATAGGAATCCTGTTTAATGAATGAATGAAAAGTTAGATGAGGCATCAAGGTTGAAATCAACATTCAGACATGGAAATGCTGAATATTAGTCTTGTGCCTGGGAAAAAGCAAAACAACCCACACCAAAGTATTTAAAAGTTTTCTGAGTCGTTCAGCACAAGTCTGTCTTGAACAGGAGTCAGGCAGCTGAATGATATCAAAATCTGATGTCTGTGCTTTAAACCTAGACTCAAAGTTTTACTGAGTAAGTGACCAGAGCATAAACCTATCCAATATCTGAGTGGAATTAATCCAGAATCACCCCTGTGCTCCCAGAAATGCTCTCAGATCTCCCTTCCCTCTTGGCCTCCCTTCTTCTGTTACTCTCTCCCAGGACGTTCAGCTCCTTTGCCAACTTCCAGGTCCTTAAAACAGGTTCTTTTGGCAGCTGCAAAGGCTCTTATCAGCAACTGCATTTGAATTTTATCCAACTCTCAGACAGTTGTAAAATCTTGCAAATTGAAAATCCTTGGATCTCCTGGGAAATTGCTGTTTAAGATCATGTTTAATCTCCTTTTAATATCCTCTCAGCAGTTTGATCCTGATCCTACAGTGATGTAAATTCAAAGTAACTATCCTGAAGTCAATGTAAAATCTAAGTAAGCCAATGGTGTTATTTTGGATTTATGGCATGAGAGCAGAATCTGGCATGGCTTCCTTCTGGTTTAGCTCGTTGAAGTAGCAAGTGGGAAAGTTTCTGAATCCTGTGCTTTTTTCTTCGTCTTTACCAGTCAAAAGGTTTTTTTTTTCTTCTTTTGAGCTTGACCCAAAGCCTTGTGACATTAATAATTAATCAATTATGATCTCTAACTTCTTCGTCTCATTTTTTTGCCTCTTTATTTTGCAGCTCTCCTCTAGAGTCTTTTTCAGTTACCTCTTCAACAGAACAGATGCTGAAATGGTACAGGGACAGTGTTAATTTAATTGCACGAATCACTTCAATGAAAGAAATTTATTCTCTCTTTTCATTGCACGATCAGGAGCTTCAAACATTCAGGCATATTTTTCTAACCTTGGTTTTGTTGGACAACTGTAACCATCCTTATTACTAATTTTAATATTACAATTAAACATCAAAAATGCCCCTAGATCCAGGCTTTAAATGTATCAACATTTGAAAAAGTTAAATACTTTTTCAGTATAATAATAATAATAATAATAATAATAATATAATAATAATTAATGTATTTAAATGTGTAACTTCTGGGGACCTAGGGGCATTATTTATCAATATTGTATTTAAATTCTCCGTTTCTGGTGATCTTAAGTCAAACTTTCAAATACTATGTTCTACCACAAGAGATGCAGTCCAGTTACATCTTCAAAACAATGCCAAGCTGCATTGTCAAACCAAAAAAGAAAACATGTAGGCCTATAATATAGTTCTGTGTATTTTATTATGACACTATAAAAATCACACAGTGGTAGAAGGGTTTGAGTTGAATGGGGCCTTCAAGCCCATCCTGTGCCATCCCTGCCATGGCAGGGACACCTCCCACTGTCCCAGGCTGCTCCAGCCCCAGGGTCCAGCCTGGCCTTGGGCACTGCCAGGGATCCAGGGGCAGCCACAGCTGCTCTGGGCACCCTGTGCCAGGGCCTGCCCACCCTGCCAGGGAACAATTCCTGATTCCCAAGATCCCATCCAGCCCTGCCCTCTGGCACTGGGAGCCATTCCCTGTGTCCTGTCCCTCCAGCCCTTGCCAATTGTCTCTCTCCATCTTTCCTGCAGCTCCTCCAGGCCCTGCAAGGCCACCCTGAGGTCACCCCAAAGCTTCTCCTGTGCAGGTGGACAGTGCCAGCTGTGCCAGCCTTTCCTCCCAGCAGAGCTGCTCCATCCCTCTGCCCATCCTGGTGCCTCCTCTGGGCTCTCTGCAGCAGCTCCAGGTCCTTGCTGTGCTGGCCCAGCTCTGGGGTCTCACCCGAGGGGGCAGAGGGGCAGAATCCCCTCCCCTGCTGCCCACGCTGGGGCCCAGCCCAGGGCACACTGCCAGATCCATGACTTTGCAGAAGTCCAGGTGGGACTACTTTGAAATAACTGACTTAAAACCTTAGGAAAGTATGTGCTAGCTCATTTTAACATCTTGTGGGTATATTCTTGAAATTGGGACAGTTTCTTAGTCTCTTAGGACAGGTCTCAGTGCCTGGTGGAACAGTGAGCAGGCAGCAATGGCAGAGAGCATCCACTTGATTCTGTAAAGCTGCAAGAGGCCACCCTCTCCAAGAAGATGCTTGGGAAAGCTACAGAAAGTCAGAGTAATCAAACCATTCCTGAAAGCAGAAGCAACAACAGAGAACCTCTTAGAGGTTTCTGCATGGGAGAGCATTGCAGGTGCTGCTTTCCATGGAAATGAGTCCATCTAGATGCTAAACAGTTTAGTGAGGGCTCCTTGCACATTCCTACACAGCAGTGGTAGAAAATGGAGAAAGATGAGGCTTTCTCTGAGTAGGTCTTATGGAAATGAAAGCATTTTCCATGGATTAAGGGCTCTGCAGATCCAGAACATATGTAATTTTCTCCAATACTCCTATGAAAGAGCCATTCAGCTGCCTTAAATTGTATGAACTTCTGTGAAGCGTTGCTTTGTGTTGTGTAACCTGAACAGAGACTGAAGAAGCCTAGTCCATGTGGAAATTACCATTTGGTTTTTTTTTAAATATGTGGGTTTGTTTCCTTTGTTGGTTAAATTAGTAGGAAGGGCACATTGGAATCTCAGATGGAACATGTTTGTCTTCTGGTTGAGTTTCCCAGTGTGGCAGCGTAGTTTGGGCATGTTTGGCACGATTCCTGAGCACTCACAATATTTCACTTGGAAAAAACCCTGACATTGTTTGATGCATTAAGCATCTGTGTTAATCTACCTCCTGATTTTGAAAAATGGAAGGCAAACAACAACACATCTCCTCTGTGGAATCAACAGAAGATTTGTAGGGTTGTGTTGTTTTGGTTTTTTTTAACTTGAAAACTAAGAAACATCACAACATATATGAAAGAAATAACCAAAATCAGCAAATGACCAAGCAACAGAAAGGCTCATGATTTCTTACAGATGCCTAAAGGACACCACGTTTTTCTACAGGAGCTTTTTAGATGATCTATCTAGGTGAGAATTAAAAGCAAATAGATGGCTGAGCTTCCTGCCTGTCATTTTCAGGCATCCTTTTCTCTGAGTGGGATTTATGACCCTTGACTTGCTTGTACATGGAGCTAAAAATGATATTCAATATTTCATTTATATTATTGGGAAGTAGAGAAAAAAATCAAAAGACTCTTCAAATAATTATCTGGGCTCAAGCAAAATGATACTATATTATACACAGGATTTTAAGAAGATTGCACTGTATGATCAATGACATTTTAAACCCTGTGGCAGATTTATAGTAAAGAAGTGCCATTTGATTTTTTTTTAACAAGTTTAATAACTGAGATTGTTTTCTTGTTTTGTGATTGATTCCTGTGTGAATCATCTGATGTTTTCAGTTGTGACTCATCTGACAAACTCCAAAGTCTGTCATATTTTTATCTCCTGATAAAATCAATAATAAAGAATTATAATACTGGAGACTTTAAATAGCAAAGTGAACATATATTTTTTTATAACTTGGTTACTCCCGTGTTTTTTCCAGTACCAGATAGATGTGAAAGCAGTGACAGCATGTGATTTAGGGATAAAACTTTATAATTTTGCCATTATTTTGCTAGTCTATGCATAATTTATAACTGTTTACTGAACTTAAGAATGGTTGGTCTCTTGGATCATGGATATTCATGTACAGATGTGAAAATGCCATTGATTATGGCCTTGTGTGGAGAGAAAAGTAGCTCCCAGCTCCTGGTGCCTGAAATAGCAAAGGGGACAGGGACAGAAATCACCAGGAACATGGAATTGTGAGGAAACACAGACAGAAATCACCAGGAACATGGACTAGCAAGAGAACACAGACAGAAATCACCAGGAACAATCTGAAATACCGAGGCACATGCTGGGGAGATTGACTATCTCAAGCTGCGGGCATTAAATGAAGAAAGATCTTTGTGCCAGATAAGCGTGACTGCCTGGTGTTCATCAGCTCAGGGGGTGAGCAGGAGATTCCAGAGACAGCACTCTCCTTTAAATCTGCCTGGGCACAGCCAGGGCTCTTCACAAGCTGATGGTTGGTGTGCCCTATGCACACAGAAAAAATATTCCCAGCACATGTACATGCTAACAAATCAAACTTGATTTCTCCAGACAAAACGGGAAAATGGACAAAAATGAAACCTTGTGAAAATGATATTGGAAGATTTTGGAAGAAATAGTGAATCATTAGTTGTACAGTGCATCCTGCACAAAATAACTGACATTCAGCCCTGGAATGAAAAGACAAGATTATTAGCAGCTATTTAGCTGTGCTGTATCTTACTGCCAGATGATGTGTGTAGAAGCCGTGCATGCTCTCTAGGAAGATGCAGTGATTTTTTTAAACTTGTTTTCTAACAAGATAAATTAATAAGCTATCAGTTGACTACATTGGAGGAATATATTTGGAGGTGTTATCCTGTTTGGCAGCCTGTGCAGACAGTGCCTTACACATGGTTGGAATCACAGAACCATGGAATTATGGAATATCCCGGGTTGGAAAGGACCTACAAGGACCATTTGTCCCTCCACTGCTGACTCAGATCCACATGGCCATCCACCAGGACCCCCAGGTCCCTTCTCATGGCTTCTCCCCAGCCTCTCATTCCCAGCCTGTCCCTTATTGTGTGCTCATACACATAAAAAATGTATTTCTTTCTTTTAATGCACAGCATTAGAAATAAATGAGCCTCGAGTTCCTGACTAAATAACACCTTGTCTAAATGAGAAATTCAATTTTAGTATCTGCATTTCTGAAGAATTTATTAGCAGAAGACATTGATACATTAAAAAGTTTATGAGGTCGGTCTGACTCACCCATGCAGGCCTTTATCCCCTTGGATTCTTTGTGCTGTAATTTTTGGATACTAGGTTGAAGCTATAAATAGTCCATAGCTGTGAATCTACATTGGCCAGCAGACACTTTGTAGAGAGCATTTTTGAATTACTGTCCTTGCAAATAATGTTCTCTGTGGTAACCTACTTCAGTGTGGTCAAAATCACCCAGCTGTGGCTTGATCCCTGCGTGGGCCAGGGGTGTAACTCAAGGCAACCAAGTGCGTCCCAGTGCTTGTGGAGACCTCCCAGGCTTGAGAGCCCCTCAGGACAAAAAAGCTGACCAGCCCAGCCTTGCCTGGCCTTCACTGCCTCCCAGCAGAGCTGGGGAAATGGGATGATGGCCCCAGTGCTGCTGAATTCACAACAGTCACTTACCACATCATAAACAGGCTGAACAAAATAGGCTCAAAAGATTCAGAGGATTGTATGATGGCAAGATGATCTCAAAGCTCAGTGACAGCAATGTTTCAGCGTCCATACTTTGCCAAACATCCTCAGATTTTATAAAACAAGGTTATGAGGGAAGCTCTCCCACCAAAGCCTTAACTCAAACAGACCCAGCTTTAAAAGGCCTCTGAACACTGGAGAAAAATAAGGTTTTTTCTACAGCAGCCTAAATGAAACTGGACTCCATTCTGTTGTATTTTGTGGACAGGAAGATGCTGGTTCTGTGGCCTAAGCCTGGATGCCTGGGTTTTACTGACAAGAGGGATTTTCATCTCCATGGAATAGCTGTTCCACTTGGGGATGGGTGTTTCCAGCTGATGGTTTATCAGTGTAGGCTGTACCCTTGCAAGAAGTTCCATGTGTACGTCTGGAATTAAAAACCACCCCCAAATCCTTTGTTTATAATTGTACTATTTCCATAGTTCAGTTTGTTTTTACTGTGATGCTCTTCCCACTTCAAAATTTTCTTTTCCCTTCAGGTTTCAATGCTTCAAGTCTAACCCCCTGAAAATGTTTGCATTGCTAACTTTGTGGAGATTCTGTATCAGTTATTTTGTGTATATTTGTTTTAACCTCAGTGGTTTTGCCTTTGTTTTAACCTTTTTAAGTAAACACACGTTGTTGTATTCTTATATTTCTACAAGGAAGACATTTGTTATTGGAAGAAATGGCTGTAGGTAGCAGCTGCTTTGAGCTGTTCATTATTTATAGTGTACAAGCCTTGCTTCCTCACCACAAGAAAAACACTTTTGTTAGTTATACTCTTTTTACACACTTGTCTTCTCACTGGGCTAGCATTGTGGCTTTAATTAATTTTCCTAGTTTTGGCATTATTAAGAACAAGGGATTTTCTCTCCTTCAATCCTGGCCACCTTTCATGTTTCCACATAAGATTCAAGCTGTGCTTTGATTCATTAGCAAAATGACACTGAAATTGAAGGGCATTTTGAAAACACTTTGTTCTGACTCTGTGGAATATCCTTTCCTATAAACCTCTGCTTCTCCTGCTCCTTCCTGAGCTCCCAGCTCCTGCAGATAGCAATATGCTACTCATGTGCCTCTTAAATCTCTAATATTTTCCAGGTGAGAAGAAAAGTGAAGGAAATTGCAGGTCTGTTAAAGGGAGCTGAGAGGGAAGAGCATGTGTTGGAAAAGCCAAACAGGGCTGGGGGAGGTGCTGCAGAAAACAGGGTTAAAAGATGGAAAGTTTCTCCTTTCCTACTCCTTGTGAAAATGTGCCCAGGCTGGTGAGTAAATGGGGTACTCATAAATTCTTTTGAATTGCTAAAGTCTTTTTGCTGTTCAGTTCCTGATGTTCACAGTTCCAGCTTTTTTGTGCACCCCAATGCAAATGTCCAACTTAAACCTGCAACTTTCTTACCATTATTTTATAAACTCACAATTTCCAAAACAGTGATTCAATTAGCAGAAGTGCATGTATCCCTTCAGATGCTTAGAAAACAAAGCAGCCAGCTTATTTTCAAACAAAAAACTGGGTTAACTTACCCAGCAGTAAGCATAATTGTAAAAAACTTCAGATTCTGTAAACCCACAATAGGAAAGAAACCTCTTTTTTTGTTTGTTTCACAGATTTGTTATCACAGATGTTCTTAACCTAAATATATGGATATGCAAAAACAAATACTGCTTAAAATATGTATAAACTTCCTTTATTTATGTCTGACACTGATTTCATTCTGAGTCCATGTTTCAAGCAGCTGGAAATGCTAACTTCAGGGCTCAGTGTGCTCCCCTGCTCTTCCTCATGCCTTCCTTGGCAGCAGGAGAGATCAGCCTGGTTTTTGGGGGTGCATCCAACATTTTGTGAAGAGAGCTGCCCATTGTATTTAGAAAGATTTCCCGGCAGTGAATGTGACACTGAGATTAGCTTTGTTCAACGTGCCATTCACAGAGTGACCACCAGCCCAGGGCTGTGGAGGTGAGGAGTCACCAAAGGCAGAAGTGGAGAGGCAAATCCTCTTTCCCCTGTCCCCGTGTGTGCTGGGAACACCAAGGAGTGGCCTGGGCAGGCTGTGAGCTCCCGAAATCAGAAATCAGTGGGGCAGCTCTGCAGCCACTCCAGGCTGCCCCTCCTCCCTGCCCACCCTCCTTTGTGTGACTGCTGTCATTCTCTGTGCAATGCTCTTCTGCAAGGATGGCAGGGCAGTTTGGAGATGCCAGAATGGGAACTGCAGTGGCTGCAGGGAATATTCCAAATGTTGCCATTTATCAGCATCATGGGCTGATTTTGGTTTGAGCACTTCCTCTTTTCTGTGTCCAGCATAAAAAGCAGATCCTGCCTCATCTCCTCTCTCTGGCAGGTGACTGTAGGTAGGCTTTTAGTGAGGAAGTTGTCTTTGGGATACAGAAAGGGATCTCTAGCTAATGGCCTGTCCCAGTTAGAGGGACTGTTTATTGACATATAACTGAACTTTTTCTACAGACAGCCTGTCAGAGACTCAATTTTAAAATGGCTTAAGGTAGGTGAAATTAATTCCACAGTGGTTATTCAGGTAATCGGCCTTGGGACTTAGCCAGAGGTGCAAACACAGATTCCAGCAGGAGTTTTGTTTCAATTCTGTTTGCAGATAAGGACCATCTATCCATAGATCCTACAGGAAGATGAATAAATGAGAAAAATAATAGCAGAATCTGATTACTTTATGCTGAGATTTCAATGCAGAAGGAAGGGAAGATACAAGGCTCTCTCCAGATCAGATGTTACTGCACTCATTTGTTAACGTGCGTCCTTGAATGGAATTAATGAAACCTTTCATTATAGATCAATATGCTCTTTGACTAGAGAATGTTATGGGTACCTATTGTAGATGCTTAATTAGATTGAAATTGCTTTCACATTTCCTTTATATTCAAAAAAATCTGATCTCAGCAGTTTAAAAAAGGGAATTACAAAAGTCATCCCCTCTGCCATGGTGCTAGAGTCAGCAAGAGAAGGGAAAAAGGGAAAAACTCCTCAGCCAGCTCTCAAGCCTCAGATTGGTGGCAATTATGGCAGATCTCACTAGAACTGCAGTGTACTCATGACATAATCAAATGGTGGTTCTTTCACCATCACCAGGAGATTGACAGGTGTCCATTGAAGGCAACAGGTTTGGACTCTGTATAATCAATTTTGAGACATACTTGGCTTTCCTGTTTTCTGTCCAAAACCAATTTCTTGACGGAACTGTTCCAAATTAATCTGCACTACCCTTCTTCCTCATCCACATCTCCCTAAAGCATTCTCAAGCGATCCTTTCCATGTTTCATTTTTTTACGGCCTTTATTGCTCCTTGAATTCTCTCTCAAAACCAACCCTTACAACATGCAGTCTTAATCCCAGAGCCCTATTCCTATCAAAATAAAGCCCCTAGAACTTCAGTACTAATTACTCTGTTGTGCTGTCACCTCCTCCTTTCAGCTCAGTCCCTGGTATGTTTCTGGGTTTGTTCCTGGCTGTCCCAACCATGGCCACTGCCCTTGTTTCTCACCCTGGTCAGCCACCCTGGTCCCCACGTGTGGCTCTGGGGCTGTGTCCATGCTCCAGTCCCATCCTCCCCCAGGTCTGTCCCTGGGCCTTTCTGAACTCAAATATTAACTCTCAACCACGCCCTGGTGCAGTTTTCGTCCTTAGTTCTCCAAGCCCCAGCTCTGCAGCCAGAAGGCTCCTGCTGTTTGCCTGGGGCTGCCATCGGGCAGGGTTGGGGTTGTTTAGCCTGGAGAAAAGGAGGCTCCCTCTCCTCAGAGCTTTCTACAATTCCCTGACAGGAGGTTGTAGCCGGGTGAGGGTCAGACTGCTCTCAAGTTCCAAAATCAGGACAAGGGAAAACGGCCTCAGGCTGCACCAAGGGAGGTTTAGATTGCCTATTAGAGAAGATTTCTTCACTGAAAGGGTTATCAAGGCCTGTCCAGGGAAGGGGTAAGTCAAGCACTCAAAGACATGTGGATGTGGCACTTGGGGACAGGGTTTAGTGGTGAATTTAGTGCTGGGAGAGCGGTTGGACTTGATGATCTTACCGGGCTTTTCCAACCTAAACAATTCTGTTTCATTGCTCCACTGCGCTGCGTTCAGTGTCCCTCGGACTCCTAAGGATGCATTGTATATCAGCTTTCCTCCCTCCAAATTCTTTGTTTGTGCAGTGGTAGCTTTTGTGCCTTTTTTTTTTTTTTTTCCTTTGCCTGGAGTTATTGGCAGAGCTAATTAACCACAGAATATAAAAGCCTTGTTCTCCAGGGCTTGGTGGTGTGGTCCCAGAGAACTGGGACCTGGGGAAAAGCAGAGAGATGGGCTGCCTGAGGATGGGCAGAATATCTTCACAAAGAGGTACCAGGTTTATTCCAGCAGTGAATGCCATCCTTATTCTGGAGGTGCCACGTGTTGTGTCCTTCCTTGCCCTGCTCCACAGCCCACGTTTGGCACTGGCTGCGCTCACAGCTCACACGGGTGGAGCTCCATGCTTTTCTGGTGGGGCAGAGGGGATCTGCAGCTCCCCTGTGTGGGCTGCGAGCTGCCTCTGGGTGTGGATGGGGCACGGGCCGGGGATGCTGCTCCCTGCGGTCACGGAGCTCAGCCACACCTGGGAACCACTGTAGGTGAGGAGAACGGGGCAGCCGTGGGGCAGGCGTGGTTCAGAAGGAGAGAGACCTTCAGGCCTAGCCTCAGTCTCTGGCTGTCAGCTGTAAGAGACCAAGATTTCTCCACATCCAGAAACGCTTGAGGAACTTTGTCTTCCCCCTCCCCACTTTTTCTTTTTTTTTTTTTTTTTTTTTT